>OMLP01027921.1:14250-37787 GCA_900302685.1 Spondyliosoma cantharus
CACACCCCCACACACACACACACACAGAGAAACTGAAATATGCAGCTGCATGCAAATATTTACCAACCCTGGTGCACACATCTCTAGGAAAAGAATTTGGTGTAAAATAGGGTACACTGAAATAACCTAAATTAGATGGAGTAAAAAAAAAAAAAGAAAACAAGGAAATAAAATAAATAAATAACAAATAACATAAAGCAAATATGTAAAGTGTTTTAAAAAGCTGGAAAATAACAGTCGGCCATGGGCAAAGTTGGCAAATTCCTGTTTTTGGGCTGTGACGCACTTTAAGTTCAGTACTTAAGCCGGTGCCAGACCTAGTCATGCTCATAATGAGATCACCCAATTCCTAGAATCAGGAGATATACACACACCTCTAAGACTTGTGCGTCAGGAGTGAGACGGTCAAACAAGAAGCAGATGACTCGCAGGTCCCTACAGTAAAGCACCAGCTCCTCAGGAGTAAACTTGAGCGATGAGTTTGGGGACACCAGCTTGGTTCTGTTTGGGCCCACTGCAACACAGAGAGGAACAGGAGTCTAATTAAACTTGAAACAGACAAATGGGTCAAGAGGCAAAGAACCCTAGAGTGTGTGTTACATACAGTAGGTAGGTTAGACCGACAGTATGTGAGCTCCACTGAAATTAACTTCACAACAGAGCCCTGCACATTCTAAAAGACAGTATGAGCTATTCAAACATATATATCTATATAATTTCACATAATTTTATTTTATTAATTATCAGAGAAGAGCTTTGATTAAGTACCACCTTATGTGGGACATTATGCCAGTTTTAAAGGTAAAATTCTGAAGATGTTCATGAAATCAAACTACATTTTTGATGGCTTTACCATCAACATGTTTTTCCAGCAATAAGTAAATTCAGTAAACAACTCTGTATTTACTAGTTTTAATTGGTAATGGCGGGCTCCACCAAACAGAGTGTCTCAGACAGAGGGGGAATACAGTGCTGCAAACTGAGGTGTTTTTTGAGCACTAGAGCATGTAAACCTATTCAAGCAAGAACCAAATCTAAAATTATGAACAAGAAAATGAGCACATGTCTTCTTTAAAACCGAAAGTCAAATCAAATTGGCAATTTGGTGAATTAGTATTGCCTACAGAAACACCAGCTAATAACAGGACATGATGCAAGATGTAATTAAGCAGATTTTTTTTCTCATCTGTAACAGCCTTACTGTCGGATCACTGTTCAGTGTTGTGGTAAGTTATTGCTACTGCAAACCAAGCATTTCTTAATGCTCTTATTATCACAAAGTGATCATTAATTAAAACCGCATCTAAAAAACAAGACAACTCTCATTTTTAAAATGTTTCCTCAGTGGATCATTTCTTACTCATACAGGGGAGTAACAGAACAACAAACCACAGTGAGCTATGGGCCGCATACCTCCAACAATTATTACTGTGCACTGCTGTTGTGTGGAAAACTACTCGCACTATTTACAGCATTAAATTATTTCTGACTGACCTCTTTAATGAAACAATGAGAGTTTGCTTGGTTGCCTATAAACAGAAACACTCTTCTTTTGTATTACTCACCAAAAAGTTGTTCAATGACTGTTTACTGAGGCGTTAAACTTCACTAGCTGTTACCAAGGTAACCATGGCTGCCACAAAATCATCTGGGACTGAAATCTTAAGGATTAAAACTTTAATCCAAACCAATTTGATGGTAATAATATACACAATCTGTCAACAGTTATACCAAAATCCTTTTCAGAAAAATATGCATCTATCATCCTCGTGAAATATTGTAAGCACTGATTCAAAAACGTGGTGCAGTGATCAGTATCAAGGCAAAAGGCGTAACAGCCTGTGATTACACTGGAACAGGGAGTGTCACATTTAAGTAATGCAAGTCAATAAATCTCCGGGAATAGATTAATTAAAATACTTTTTATTGGTCATGACTCATGAGTTACTTACCAACCACAACCTTCTCTATGGATGCCAAAGCCACATCATGATCACCTAAAAGGACTGGGTCTGCATTGTCCTGCATTATGAATGTTAAAGAAAACAACACTCATATCATCACAGTACTTGCGTTAATGTTCTTAATCGTTGTTTCATTTATTTCTCATCAATACAGCTGTTCAGATGGACTCACATCAGGTTTGGGGCCGTCCTGGGGAACAAAGGCCACTCTGAAGTGGGTACAGAAGAGGGTCCCAGACAGCCAACCTCTTCCTTCCCTTGCAGTCAGCTTCTTTCTCACCATGACAGCTCTCTGAAGTACACACTCGCCTTGCGGGGACAAAAGACAGATGTCGCAGAGGTTACAGGATGGAACTTATGGGTATTGTAGTCAAGGGGTTGTTTTGTACTTGTCTCTGAGTGTGTATGAGGGGGTCACATAACATAACAGGAAGTATACAGAGAGAGGAACAGTAGCAAGGAAGTTCACTGAGGGCAGGCTACTGGGAGTGGGTGTAACAAACACCTTTAAACAAAAAGGGCCATCCTCATGTTGTTGGTTATTTTTGCAAGTCCTCGGCTACAGAGGTGGAGCAGGAAGAACAACAGAAACATCAGCTCACAGATGAAAGTAACTCTTTCTGTTCTGGATCGCATTACACCAATTAAGGTTAGTATTAAATATGCATGAGTGAATCAAGACACTTTAGCATAAGAGTGAAAATTCAGACTGTCTTTATGTCTGTGCAGCTCGCTATTATAACTCACGATATTCTTTAAAATACAGTCATTTGTTGTGGATATAAAATGAAGAAAGACAAAAGAAACGCAATTCCGGGTTTAATTCGGTTTTATGAATGATTATTTTCATGTCAAGTAATCTGTCAATTATTTCCTGGATTAACCTGATTAGTTGTTTGGTCAATAATATTTTAGAAAACGGTGAAAAATGATCCTCAATTTTTTCCAAAGCCCAGGATGATGTCCTCGAATGTCTTGTTTGTCCACAACCCAGAGATATTCAGTTTTATGTTATCGGGGAGTAAAAAAAACAAGAAAGAATTCACATTTAGGTAGCTGGAGGCAGTGAATTTTGACTTTTCTGTTATTTTCAAACCGATTAATCGCTATTAGAAATAGATAGGCAATTAATTTAATAGTTGATAACTTCATTGCATCATTGCAGCTCCAGTAAAATAATCTACAGGAATCTACACATAAAGATAAAGATATCTACAGAACGTTTTCATAATTTTTCATGTGTTGAAATGTGCACTTAATGTGTGCAGGACATTATAAGTTGTATCAGCTGATCCTGACTGAGTGATGAATTCTCATCATTGGCTCAGTATAGAGGATGGTTGTAGAAGAAGCATCTGAAATGAAATTCCAGGACGAAGCTTCCAAAAACAAACCTTTTCACCCAGAAAAAATCTCTCACACACAAACACAGATGTGCATAAACAAAGGGGGACAAAAAAGGTTTGACCAAAACACACACACAACACACACACACACACACACACACACAGTGGTGAGACAGCACATTTATAACAGTCTCCCGCAGGAATACAAAGCCTTTGCCAGTTAGACTGTGGGTTTCCATGGCAACAGAGTCCAGGAGAGGGTAGACGTGGAGAAAATGGCCTTTTTGTCCATGACAAGAAGAGAATCGGGCCAGGCACATGGCAAAGCGAATGTTTTCATATCCACTCAAAAGCTAAAGAAAAAAGATGGGGAAAGACTGCTGGTTCCTCGAAACTGAAAAAACATTCTGAGGAAACGCAAAATTCCTTCAGTGCACATGTGGAAGAAACCAGCACGGCCCTCAATCTCACAGAAGAGCTGTTTGGGCAGGTCCCAGTCTCTGCACAATGCTTCTTCTTGCTCTTAGTTTAATGGATATTTTCAGAGCAACCAAAGCACAAACAGGAAACAGCTATTTCACACATTTAAAACTTGTTTATGCTGCAAGAGACGACGGAAGAGAGGCCTGCGTTTCCAACACCATAATTTGCCGATCGCGCAAGATGAGTTTAAATCTTTGGCTGTGCTTATTGTAATGCTTAGACTCTGAACCTCTGAAGCCACGCTTAAAAACTCTAGGCTGGACTTGACCACACATGACCTAGCTGCAGAGATTTCAGACACTTAACAGAGTGAACACAAGTGAACCTTTGTTCTGAGCTGCTCTTTCAAAGGACAATCTGTGGCTTTGCATGTCTTGTTTTAATTTCTCCCCAGGGTGCAACAGAGCCGAAAACATTCCTGCAGCCTAAAGATGTGAAAAGGAAGAGGGATACAGGGAACCAGAGGCTTTCTGTGTCTATTTGCACTCTTTTGTGAGATTTAAGGGGTTTTATGCTAGCAGGTGCTTCAGTGCAGCATGAGTCAGCTGGACAAGAGAGGGTGTTTACGAGACTGTTGTCCTTTAATCAAATAAAATATTTTATGTTCTTCCTGGAGGGCTCCTGAGAGAGGCCAACACTGTGGCAGAACCCTCACTGAATTAGTGCACTTTCTAGTGCCTCTCTAACAATTGTTAGCCAAGCCAGACTATCCAACATTTCACATTAACACAATACGTTACGAGGTTAATATACTTTATAAGTCAGTCTTCTGTCTGTGGCCCTGTGTGCATATGATGTTTGGGACATACAGTATTTGTTTCGTACATGCTGTTCACTTTGGGTGTAGCCCACAGTTAGCTGGATTACAGCTATTAGGAACAATAAAACAACAGCTACAAAGACGCAGAAAAACAGTTAAACATGTCATTGAAAACCCTGGTTATTTAATTTCAGGTTCTCTGAGTTCGCTGTAGATCCCTCACTGCCAGTGGCGGCCTCACAGATGCCAGTTACATCAGCCTCTGACAGCATTATGGGGTGGACAGCTCGCCAAAAGAAAACGTTGGGCTGGAGCTTTGACCAACCAAAGAGCACAAGGGCCTCAAGGCAAAAAAAAAGCTGAAATACTGGCATTTATCATCTATTTGAATAGCAAGGTCTCACATGCCACAACATTTTTGGAACTGGCTATCCAACAGTTCAAATAATGCAAAACAATTGTAGAGTAGAAGCAACCATTACAACTCAAACACTGAGAAAATGTTTGACTTGAAGTTTTCTGGGAGTTTTGTTTTCCTATGAAGTCTTTGCGTGTCTTATATGATGTTGGGCACAAACATTGGATTGTTTTCCTTCACATTAAGTTGAAATGTAAGTTTCCCCTTTAACATCTCAGCTGCATCGGTTGCTGTTGCGGTCACTGACTTGGATACAAAGAGAAAGCGACCTAGAGGATCAGCCTGAGAAAATACAGCTGAGAGAGATCTGAACCACATGCTCTCAGCCTCTGTTTCACTTGTTTTTCCCAGCCACATTTGTTCCTCATTTTCAGCTAGGCTGCACGCAGAGCAAAAGGTTTCTGCCCTCCTAATCCCGCTGGGAGGAAGACTTAAGACCACTGCATGACATTGCATTAAATCCAGGTATAAAGTTGTTGCCAAACTAGCAGCCGATGAAGGTGTTTTCTGTACAAATGAGAAAACGAGAAAGATCACGATGCCTGTAGTCTTCCCTGTAATTTGGTACACAAAATGTCCACAAGACTGCTGTGTAGACAAATCCAAAACCCAAAACCAGTAACCATGTGACTCAACAGCCACGAATGTTGACAGCAGGTTAAGACTGACAACCAAATTAGATCAGGAAACTTTTTTTTACGATGCGTCAGGTGAGCAATTCTCATTGGACTGAATAGGCGCCATCTTTGCATTTGATAGTTCTTCTAATAAATCGATGAGTGAAAGAGACTACAGAGCAGAGTATTCTGTAGGCTGTGGCTACCTTGTTATTCACAAGTCGCTACAAGGATGTGATGTTTGCGGGTAATCAGTCAGATCAAATCAGGATATCCTCCCAACCCAATACAGTCACTCCTAGCCCTAAAAAGGGAAGTGAAAGCTATGATGCCAAACTCAAGGTTTGAAAATGGTAGTCCACAAATCAATATCAAGATGACAAATACAAACACTTTTTTAGGGACAATGAACTGCATAACATCCATTTAAAGTCACACAACGAGAATTTAATACTGTTTTCAACATCAAGATCGAAACCCAAGTTCACAAAGATCAATGCTCTGGTCTCTTGTCCATCAATCAACGAGGTATAAAGCTGATTGACAGCCTTTTAATCCCACAGTAACATAAGACTGTGGAGAAAAGGGATTGTGAAGTTGCTCTGAAGGGGGTCCTGGCCTCTTGGCATTGTGTGTGAATGGACAGTATACCCCCTCCCCCACTCGCAGCATTGAAAAGGTACATGATCTACCTATGGCTGTCGGAGCTGTCCTGAACCGTCTGCCCTCCCGCAGGCCGGCTCGGTTTCTGCGGTCCTGTGTCCCGCTGTCACATGAGAACACCGTGGACACTGGGCACTGCCCGTTAACTACTGGGAGAGCGGGACGACTTCTGCAAACATTTAGGATTTTGTGATTCGTACGGTTGTTCTCAGCCTGTCAGTGGGTCGAGTTTGAGACATCGCACAACTTAAATTAGCCTAACATTCAGCAGCAGCCTCACTGTGTCGATGCTGGTGCAGTGTTGACAAATGACCCATCCTTTTGCAGAGTACGTGCATGTTTGAGAGAGAGAAAGGGAGAAAGAGAGAGGCCACAGGTGCAACGCGAGCCCTTTCACACCGACTCACGACTCCTTTGTGTCTGAAAGTGAACTTGTTCTCACAAATTGTCTCAACACTTACTCTGCAGAGTGTGCACAGAGCCAAAGGATAGATTTCCCTGCCCGAAATCTGAATCGGCTTTAAATAATGTCCAAAATAAAATGAAACGCTAATAGTAAGTAATTTTAGCACACGGAGGAGCTAATATAGGTCTCAATGGAAAAAGGGGATGATGTTTCTGAAAACACAACAGGCCTGCCAATACACATCTAATATAAGAAAGGTTCTCATGGACAGCTGTGTTTCTAATCTGCCTGGAATGGACGAGGAGACAGAGAAAAAGAGAAGACAGAGAGAAGAAAGGGAAGCTTTAGACAATTTTGGAGATGGAGATGATGCTGACAGCGGACGGGGGAAAAATGTGAGGAGTAAAGTCAGTCGACATTTCCCAGTGAAATGTTAAGCTAAGAATAGTGTGTGTGCGTGTTTTCAAGGGCAGGCAGTCCAGAGACTGGAAAGTATTTGATGAAAACACACTGCTGGAAAACAAATTAGTAAGTGAATAAAAATAAGGAAGGAAGTGTGTGTGTTTGTAAAGAGTACGTGCACAAGCATGAGTATGATGGTGAAAGGTCAATTTAAGCCCACGAGATTTAAAAAAAAACAAAAAAAAACTGTAGAATAAAGAATTGTGCTTTATTAGGAAACAGTCAGAGACGAGCACCTCTCAAACTCATGAACTTCCCTCCAACACTCATTTACACTTAATCTGCTCTGGTGAAGAGAGCTTTGAGTAACTACTGATAGATATACTACTGACTAAATGTTAGCCTGTCTCAAATCTCTGATCTGGTGTCACTCTTTTAAAAAGCTCCTACAGATCAGGTCAGGGAAATAACTCTGATTGCAGCAGCAGAGGCAGCAGAGATTTTGTGTTGCCCTGCGCCATCAGGCAGATTATCACTGGTTTAAGAGGGTTGACCTCTGGTAAAGCTAGCTGGCTAAACTCTCATTACAGCAGGGGTTTTATAGTTGGGTGTAAAGGAAAGTGATTCCAGGGTGATGAGGATCTGGGGACCACATCTTATTAAGGCAGCTGATTCTCTAAACAAGGAGGAATCTTTCACAATTAATAGTTCATAGTTCGCCCTCGAGATGCAGGATGATGTTCGAGAAGTTACTGTAAGTAGGCTTGCACAATATGGTGAGAAAAAAAATGGCATTGCGATTATTTTGACTGATACTACGATTGCGATATAATTAAAATGATGACGATATGACATTTGTTTGGGGCCTGTAACAAACAGGCAGCATGCATTTTGAATACTGCACTTGGCCACTTTGCAATTTCGATTATTTTGTGATTAATCGCAGAGCCCATCCATTGTAGTTTAATGCTGCTGCTACAAACAAATGGTTAAATTCTGCACCAAATCTAAGTCTCCACACTGTCGGCGCCTGCTATAGTTAGCTCTAAAACAACCTCGTTTTCATCATGTACAACACAGGTTTTAGTTTCATTTTGTGAACATCTGAGCGCGTTTAATTATGCAATACACTTTTAGATCACGTCTACATAACTGTTCACCGAGGCGCCCAGTCCCTTTTTGTGTGCTCAGGTTTGCTTTTCAACAGCAGATGTTTGCCCGTCTCAAAGGCAAAACACCTGCTGTGACATTCCTCGTCCAGGTGCGGCTACAAGTGCAGTATGGAAATTTCAAACCACAGAGAACAATGAATGCAGCAGCAGTTTTATGCCTGAGTGTTTATAGCTCGTCTGATCCTGGAGCTGCGTGGCAGTTTTCAATTGAACGGAAAGCTGTGGGGCGTTTTGAGGCGTATTAAGTTTTAAGTATTGATCATTGCAGAAAAGTGAGCTCAAGTTGACTTGACCCTCTCACATTGCAGGCACATGTCTCTCTTTCCAGCTTTAAAAAACCCTCACCTCAACAGTAGCTCACAAAAGCACAGTCTTACCTGGCAGGCAGCGTAGCCCAAACACATCTCGACTCCTTGCGTTCACCCCACTCTGACTCAGCATCCTCTCCTGCAAGAGAAAGACAGCAAAAATTAACATCAGTTAATCCTTCTTGTTTCCAAATGACCTGTCTTTATTTCAAAAGTCACTCTTACAAAGAGGAGATGTCCTTTGCTAAAAGGAATAGTAGGTTATTTTGGGAACTCGCTTATTCACATTCTTGCCATGAATTATACGAGAGGATCAGTGTTTATGCTAAGCTAAGCCAAGCCTTAAATATAACGGACATACACAGAGTTGAATTGATCTTTTCATCAAACTGACACGCAGTACAACTGAATCATTTTATGTTACCAGAATGCTAAATTTAGTTCACTTCACCTCCCAAATCCCCTGAAAGATTATGAAAGCAGGGTTCAGTTCAAAAGAATATTGTTCTATTTCTAACTCGTGCCCACAGACTCCGTAAAGTGTTTAGTCAAGAGACAGACTAAACAACACACTGAGCACACGGATAAAACCTTCCGTCACATTTCTTCTTGTTGATTATATTAAAATTATGGCTCTGCCTGCTTCTCTCATCTGGTTGGTCTCAGTGGACTCATTTTCAAAGACAAAGAAACAAAGCCAAACCACACAATGCTCTGTGATCCTTAGTTTCCATGTTGCTGTTTGTGCCTGCTTTCTCTACAATAGTAATGAAGTCGCAAGTACTTGAATGTGTACTACAAGCACAATCCAACCCCACAGAGCCGCAGAGGTTTCTATAATCAGACTCTGAGCTTACTAGCACATATGCTTCCACTTAACTTCGCTACTAACCCCCCCTTTGTGAAGGCCATTTACATTTATCGGCTTGAAATCCCATAATATGTTGGGGCCTGCAATGTGAGAGGGCGATATGATTATACAGGTGGCAAAAGAGCTTTAAAGTAGAACAGAAATAGAGTTAAGGCCCAAGAAAACTATACATTGTAAAGTCTCTCTCAGCAGTTCTGGCTGAGTTTGGCCCACGGCGAAACTATTAATCACCGTTTCACTGAAGGCAGCCGCTCTATCACTGAGCAGCGGCATTTCTTCGAGTCAGCAAGGATGTGTGAACAATAACAATGAATCTACTCAGTCGTCAGTGTTATGCTAACAATTTTGCAGTGCGGTGAATTCTGTGTTAGCAGCCTGCTCGTGAAAACCTGAGACTCTGAGCTTGCGGACCTCCATAAAAAAACAGGGAGCTTTTAACAAAGAGGACCTTTGCTCCCCGTAAAGGTAGTGAAGTCACACTTATTCATAGCTGCTTGTTTTCTTTGCATGTGAAAGCAGCTGGCTGTTTCTGAAACAGAAACCTACTCAGTGTGCTGATCTTAGATTTCGGATATATTTATATCATGATGACATAGGTGTAGTCTTCTCTTGGTTTTAAAGGCTGGATTGAAGTAATGTCATGTTCAGAAATTGCCAGTCTGTTCTAACACTCACCTTTTATCCACTTAGTCATCATGTCCACATGACTGATTTATTTTATTATTAATTAATAATTTCATTGTGTTAATATTTAATGAAAGTACCAATAGTCATCCCTACAATACTGTTGCTATACGTATCGACAGAGGTATTTGGTCAAAAACACTGTGATGTGTTTAATGCAATTTGAAGTACATAAAGCACATATTGCCCCAAAACTATTAGATTTGTACAAATTATCCAAAAAATAATCACATTACAAGATACAATATATCATGTCTCGTGTTGTAGCCTGGCCTAATCGACATGATAACAGAAAAGACCTTTTAAGATTTTCTATATAAAACATATTATGCAGCTATTTTATTACATATTTTAAATTGTAAACTGTTAACTAACTAAATGAACTGTATCAGTCTTTGTTAACCATTAGAAAAGGAAAAAAGAACACCTTACTAATTTGCCAATTAGTTCAACTTGTGCTCAGTGAGCCTTGAAGACCATAATAAAATCACAGAATGGTTTTAATCAATCCAAAGTATATGAGCGCTAATCAATGCCATATGGGCAATTTTGCCCTGATGCAATATCGTGCTATAAAATGGATACCGCCAACTCCAACATACTCAAACTACAGGAATGAGCTGATACTGCACTGAGAGTTCTCCCTGACAAATATTTTCAATGAGTTAATTTAAAAGAGGCTTATAGTTCCAGCAGGTTTACTGACCAAATTAAAAGGCTGAAAACTCCCTGTTGACAACAACCGTTGGAGAAAAACAAGCTTCTTTCTGATGATAAGGCAGGACACTATAATTTTTACGAGACTCAGTCTCTGCTTGCCAGAGCATTGTTAATTTTTTTTCCATCTGGCTTTAAAATGTCTTATGCTTTCCCTCAGTCTCACCATCAACACCCACAGAAAAGCCGCAGCCGAATTCCTTACCCTCTTTAAAGAGCATCAGGGGCTCAGATTTTGTTTTGTTATTCCCTTCATAAGTCTAGTGCCTTGGATCTGTCCTCTGAAGGTTGTTAAGAGTGACAAACTTGGGCCTCAGGGTCCTTTGAGGCGAGTAAAACAACTAAATAACATTCCAAATGCACAAGGTGAAGTGCCAGTGGCACTACACTGCAGACTGGGCTGTGTACACAATGTGATAAGAGAGATATGAGTGGACCTCCCTCGGTTAGACCAGCAGAAATATGATTTTTGCAGACAATAAAAGTGACAGAGCGATATACAGAAATAAATCCAGGTACTTGTCTTTCTACTAGTATCTACTAATCATTCTAATCAAGAGCTAATGTCCAAAATGTTCTAATTTCAGTTCCTTAAATGTGGACATTTTCTGATTCCTGTACTCCTCTGTGACAGTAAATGAATACTGAATATCTTTGGGTTGTGGACAAAACAAGACATTTGAGGTTGTGATCACAGGCTTTGGAAATCAACACTTTTCATAATTTTCTGACATTTGTGGACCAAACAATTAATTGATTACTCGAGAAGACAATCGACTGATAAATCGATAATGAAAATAATCTGTAGTTGCAGGCCTATTTTTCACTACAGAGGTTACACAGACAACAGAAATCAGGAAATGGGAATGAGAAAATGGTTATTCATAAAATTAAAAGATGCTGTGGCTACAGTACGGCTTTCCACATCTCTGAATCACGAATCATCCAAAAACCACATTTCCAGTGCCGCGTTTAAGCTGACATTTGCTTCCATTATGTGGCTTCAGCGTCCCCACTAGATCACTTTCATTGCCTCCTTCTCCCCTGTTCTGCCTCTCTGCCCCACTTTTGCCCTCCTCTGCTCCCTCCCTTCATCCTCAGGGACAGCGGCCAAGGCTCATTGCAGTTTCCATTGCTCATGGCTTCCCCTTGCTACTGCGGCCAGACTTCTGCAGTAAGCGTGCTTGTTCCTGGGTCTGGAACACAACTTCTCTTTTCCTCAAACAACAGGCCGAACTCACGAGGAAGGAGAACGAATGGGAAATTTGAAGGGACACTGGAGAAAGAGCGCTCTCCCATTGCATCCTAAGCGCTAACTAATATGTAAACTCTATTTACTAGTTCCTTTGCAAATTCAGATTAGGTTTTGATAGGCTTGACCGGACTTGTGACTTGTAACCAATCAGACAGTGTTGTGGGCGGGACAGTGAGACAACAGAGGGGCGAAGACACACACAAAAAAACAGATGATAAGAATAATCGGAAAAATGCTGAATATCAACCAGTCATTTATCCCCAGTACCAACAAGCTGTGCTGCGTTTTAAAAAACACAACACTCTAAAGAACATGAGTCCAAACACGACTCAACAACTGAATTGGGATCATTTTTGCAGTTCAATAACACGGTTAGGACCTTCAGAATCCATTGTTAAGATGAACTATGAGTCCAAGTTGAGAGCTACTCCGACTGAGATTACACTCTGCTTGGGGCTTGTAAAATACACATTAGCTTTTAGCTGCTGCCCAGTGCACTTAAAGGGGTCACAGCCCGTTCATTTGTATTAGGCTTTTCATTTCCTCAGATGAATGGGGACGGTCATGTGGCATTGTGATCCGGCTCGGAAGAAAAATACGGATGTGAGGTAGTTTTGCTAAATGTGGCTCTCTTTGAAGTGTTTCCTCTTATTCCATTTGGAGCAACATGAGATTTGTTTTTGTCTACAGATTAAAAAAAATAGCCGGAGAGCTGAGAACACATCTTTCCTTTATTTCCTTGTCGTTCCTTTAGAATCAGACCAGTAATAATATACTGTATTTGCTGTTACAGAAACAGAAGACCTGACCTCGAAAGACGAAAAAGCACCTTGAATATAAAACAGCAGTTCACAGTGAAATGAGGTCCGCAGAAAAGACAGAAAGAGATTCTGACATATAGGGTAAAGTAATAAATCAATATTTCATGCTTTGGGAATTCAGATGGTTAATATTTAATGAGAGAATTTCTGCATCACACTACAGTGAATATCCAGCTTTTAACCCATTTCTCCGCAAAAGCTTGAAGAAATTAGCGCAGCTCTCCCTGCTGTAACGTTTTATGAATGTCTGGCAACAAGGGAATATTTACAGCACTGCCTGGATTCTTTATCATTATAGTCCCATCAGTCTAGACTTTTGGACGCGCAACAAAAAGATAATTACAAGCTCTTTTAATCATAGCCCTTCTGAGTGATTTGCAACACACTGTCTCATAACATATTTGTATCTACATGTTCCCTTCCTCTATAGTGTTCACTGCTGACAGAGTTAAACCGATGTTTGTGCAGTTGCCGATGCATTGTATGGGAAGGTTCAAAGGTCATCTGAAGCCAAATAAAACGCTAGGAGTAGGAGGACAGAGGTTTAACAAGAGTCTATAGCCAGACAAGCAGCTCACCCAGGCATGGCTAAATGCTAACATGCTCACAATGGCAGAGCTCATATAGAGGCATGGTATTTACTATGTTCATCATCACATTTACAATGTTAGCATGGTAACATTAGCTAATGAGTAATGTTACATATTATATCTTTAAGGGATCAGTATTGGCTAAAATGAAGTCAATCTAAATCTGATGCTGTCTTTACTCTACTCTACTGTGTTTTCTCCAGCTTCTAGTGTTAAACCGCTGCTCTCCTCAATTACAGTGCATACTGCATATGTGAGAGTACAAATTAGACTTGTACACCAGTGATTGACTCTGTTCTGACTCCCTTGTTCGCAAAATTACCTGAAAACCAACTGAATACCCCTCATCTCACTCTCCCTTCCGAGTGGTTAGGAGAACCTACAGTGGCCGGTAAAAAAACACAGAAAACATGAAAGGCTGTCTCGAGAGTCAGTGTTCGGTATTTCCTTTCTTGGCTACTGTAGAAACTCAGCAGTGCAACACAGCGAAAGAGTGGAAGAAGATCTGCTACCTCTGTAGATGCACAAGGCTTATTCAGTGGCCCACATCATGATTCTAACAAATCCACAGTTGGCTTCAACTATCGATTTTTACTTTTTTTTCAGAACTGATGGCCTCGCCATTGTTAGACTATCACATCTGGATTTGCAAAGAACAGCTGATTGGTTTAACACCCTGACAGCTGTCATTTACATTTTCAAATTCTTCTTAGATTCTGATACAGGGTTCTGAATTTTACAAATACACCTTGACTATATCCTGGTGCAGGTTTGCAGGTTCAAATTAGACAAATTCACCTAATATTCGCCAAAAATAAGGATTCAGAAAAGGGTTAAAAAAATACCACCTTTCGGGGATTCAACAATACCAGTCAATTGACTGTCCCCATGCACACAGGATAAATGTAAGCTGTTGGTAAGCTGTGTCATCTTTAAAGTTGTTTTTTTTCCTTGAACGCGCACAAGTAGGCATGAATGGAGAGGGAAATAAATACTGAGAGAATCGCCGATCCTACTTTTGATTTTGATGATATAAATCGAAAGCTACATTTTCAGTTTGAATCAGTATCATGACACCCTTAGACACAAAAACATAATGATTCTCATTTTTATGTAATTACACACTTTTTAAAACATAATTATGAATGTTACAATCCATTTCTGCAAATGGATCCCCCCCCAAAAAAGTATGAAAGCTTTCAGCGCAGTTTACTGATCTGTTTCGATTCGCCTACATTCCCAAATCACATACACTATTTGATCTGACAGCGAGTTTTTAAGCGTCCCTATCCTGCCACTATCTGACATATCACTTCTTGGGATTCTCCTTTCAAAGGGCAGGAAGGTTGCCTGGAGGCTAGACAGACAATTCTGTGACTAAATCATCACATGTCTAACACCCACAGCAGGCAGTGTGTCCATCAACAGCAGAATGTCCTCCTCTCGGTCTCTGGAGCACACTTGTGTCTCTAATCCCCTTAAATTCTCACTAACACTACATCACTGCAGACGAGAGTGTCAGCTAAATAGCTTGAGTGAAAATCCGATGCTGAACATTGGACATTCTCACTGGCTCATAAGCGTCTCTTGCATGAAACGTTTTCTTGACAGTCCTCTCTCCCCTGACAGCTCAGGCCCCACGAGTGAGACTATCAGAGCGTTTCCACACACTGACAACAGACAAACGACCTCGCCCCTCAGCCCTTTTCCAAGTGAATAGAGCTGCAAGTTAATTATCACCCAATGCCAGATCGATACACCCTCTAAGAGGACTATAAATTTGCTCTAGCGTTAAGGCGAGCCCATTGTTGCAGTCTGTTTAAGCAGTGGAAGCCTTTGCAGCTCAGGGGCTGGCAGTTAACGTGATGTCTGGGTCCTGTGGGAGCGGGTGTGGGTGACTATACTGCTCTGGCCCCACTCCTATCATGCTTGGATCTTCAGCCTCCCTGAATAGAGCTCAGATGATCCCTCCTCTGGCATTTTTGCTTCTGTGGAGCTTTGTACTGTGTGCCTTTCATGCTGACTGCTTCAAAGCTGGCTGGGAGATGCAGATAAAGTGAACTCAAGGGGATCGGCGGCACAGCCAAAATAAGCCCGAATTAGCCTGCTATTCCGTCAAGATGCAGGCCTGAGCATCCTTATGTAGCATCTGTCTACTGCTGTACTTATTTGTAACACTTGTCATTTTTCAAGCAAAAATATCAAACATTTTCTACCTTAAGCCTCTTAATATTGAATATTTGCTGCTTTTCTTTACCTTACGAGAGGGTGAACTAGATCTTTTTTGGATTTTGAGTGTTGGTCATGCAAAGCAAGAAATCTGAGGATGTCACCTTCGGCTTTAGGAAATGTGATTTTCTGACTTTTTGTAAAACAAATAATCAAAGCTGCTATAAGCACTATTTTCATATCAAAATAAGTGTTAAGTAGCTCTGTATTCCAACATTAATCCCTGTTATATAGTGTTTGGGCAGTAACTCATGTCCCTCCTTCCCCTGCTCATACAGTAAAATAAAAGACATTTCCTGGTATCCCTGCCCACTTTATCCAATCAGGACTGAGAACTCAACAAAGAGGTGGTCTGCTCATGAACAGCAGAGAGCAGGATCCCCCTGTTCACTGGCAATGGTACAACAGCGAAAGCTACAGGTTATCATACCAAGCAAGGCGAAGAAAAATGCTTGAAGAGAAGAAAGAGGCAACGAAAACGAGAAAAGAAAGAAAGGAGTCATGCCAATGTGGTGACATAGAGAAGCTAACACAATGGCAACAGCAGCTTTAATCGGTTAATCAAGAAAGAAATCCGACAAATGATAATAAAAATTGTCATTAGTCGCAGCTCTTTCATCAAGGGCAGACATTTCATTTCACTGTTTTAATAAAGAGAAAAGATTCTCCAGAGAAAGGTGCCGCCAAAAGTACCGTTTTAACGTACATACGTATATAAAGGAAACGCTGGTGACCACTATTAAACTATACTGGATCATTTTTATGCTAAATAACTTTAGGGTGGTATCAGCATGTTAAAGAAATGGCTGCTAAGTACCAATATTGTAGCCGCGTTGTACACAAAATTCAACTGCAAATTCATAGACTGAAAAAAATGCTGTCTCAACGTCTTTTACTCTATTGAGCAGCAGAAGTTTTCTGTCTTCCAGGTTTACCTTCTGGTTATGCAGCCTAATGAATATGCACAGCGCGTCTCTCCCGCTGGCCGTGCCCATGACTTCCCGCTCAGCCTATGACATCACAGTTTTTCGGAATTGCTTTTCTCAGCATGAGGAAAGTTTTAGAAATACAAAACCTCCATGCATCAAAATATTCACGATAGAAGGTCATAATTGACCTTGTTTGAAGTTCGAGGTGTCCTGTCAATAGTTTTTAGAGGTGTCAGTTTTATAATTCTGGTCTGTGAGGAATATGCTTTTTGGGCTGCAGGGGGATTTTTCACTGTAACACCGCAAGTGGCCACAGGGCAAAAATTGGAAGCAAGCCAGAGCAGCACCATCCTATCAAGGTTCAATTAAAATGCATGCTAATTGTGTACCAAACCACTGTGAGGCATACAGTACGAAGGGGGTACCCAATCTTTAAAAACCTAAAAACGCATGATTTTGTGTCTAAAATCACCACATGTGTTTTCAATGCCTATTATTACATCATTTAAAATGATATGTTTACAATGAAAAGGCTGTCGAGGGAGACAACTCTCTCTCTCTTGATTAAAGAAAAGAAGATTCACGAGTCCAGGCAAACTGCAAAAACCATCTGGTCAAAATTCTGTCCAGGATTGGATTCAGTTTTCTAAAGTAGTCTCAACACATGCTCATGGAAGAGAAAACCCACAAGAGCGTGTGGGTGGCCTGTGCATATAATCTACGCAGCCTACTACTCTACATTACCATATCTTCGGCTCAGCCACATTCTCATACTTGGACACATGGGATTCCATCGGTTGAGGGGGGGTTGTGTGATGATTTCTCTGCGTCTCGTTCGGAGGTAATCAGATTCAAAACTCCCCTACCTCCCAACCGCTGTCTCCATGGCGACAGCCAGATGTTGTACGGCGCACATCACCCCCCACTCCACATGCAAGCCTCGCCTTGGGGCAGAGTAAAGAGGCATCTGTTACCGTTTCCCCCTGCGGCTGCTGAAAATAACCAGGGAGAGACAAAAAAGCCAGGCAACACAAAGACGGTGCCAAGAGGCTGTTCCCAGAGGAGTGAGCCACTCTGAACACATTCATACTGTGTGCTCTTTGTGCTGTCTATCAAACTAATATGTCCTCTATCCTCTCAGGAGCTCCTAAACAGGGACAGTCCCGATCATAAAAACACAGTAAAGCACGATGCCCCCCAAAATCTTTGGCAATAAACTCACTACATCTGCTCAGCACACATTTCTCCGGAGATGAAGACCTTCTGCACCATTTGTCAACAACTTAATCGCATATGAGGCGAACCCCCCCGCTGTGAGGAGTGATTAAGATTCACCACCACTTCACTGGTCTTTAATAAGGCATGCATCTAATGACAGTGACATTATGCAGTAATTATGCATCGCCCTGTTGTCCAGACAGAAGGGAACAACAGCCCTATGCAGCTCAGTCACTCCTTCCAGTAAAGCTGCCATCCTGAGTTGTGTCGAAATAAAAAAAAAATTTAAAAAAAAAAACACACTGAATGGGCTCTCTGAGGGATCTCTGAGGAGGGACTGCAGGTTTTCAGGCTGCAAACTACCTGGCTTTACATTTACAGCTCTGCAGGGTGAATGATGGCCGGTGTTTCCTGCATCATGACATCGCCTGCTTCCTGGCCTCTCTGTTTGTTTGATCACATGAGGAGTGTTGATGAGTTATACAGCACTGAGGGAGCTAAATCGGCTGAACTTGAACCTTCATCTGACTGACTTGCAAATCACGATGCATCTGAAAACGAGAGGCTTTAACCTTGACTCTTCGTATTGCTCTTGAAAGTCCCCACTACAGAGAGGATGATGACATACGGGTTAAAATGACTTTAACAAAGATGAACCATTAGCTTAAGGAACCATTGATTGATATCTAACAGTCGGTGTAGGAGGGGGAAAAATATATATATATATATACCATTAATTACAGCTCAGTTATCATTTTCCTTAGACTGGGTTTTTAATACCAAAAGTATAGCTCTGTCTACAGTCATTCGACAATATGAAAATAGGATAAAAACAAGTTAATGCTAGTTTCACACAACACTGCTAGTTAGCGTCAGTTAGCTAACTTACCTTGATATCTGGGAGCATTTGCCTCACTTTGAACGTGGTTTTAGATCCTGTCAACATCTTTGACGACCCGGGTTAACTCGACTTAAATAGGAAAAGCACGACAAGAAAAAAAACAACCCCAAAACCGAATGAATGAAAAAAAGGTTTTGGTTTTTATCAGAAGCTAGCGGACTCCGGGTTAACAGTCGTCTCCTTTTTCCATTTTTAAGCCGAGAAAACCGTTAAGAAAAAAGGAAAGAACGCTCCGGAGTCCAGTAACGGTTAACGGTTAGCCTGTGTCACCGGCTGCTACAACTGAGGTGTTCAATGTGATCAAGCAAACTATTTTCGCTCTTTTCATCGCTATTCGCGCTGACAGCATCCGAGTCCCGACCACACAAATAACAAAAAGAGCAACACCACCGGTCGCTGAAACCCACCGCAGGTCACCGGATTATTATTAACTGCTGGCTGTTTAGTCACTAACGGAGAGATGTGTTCATCGTTACTGCTGCTTTCCTACCCATCGCGCTCTGTTTGTTTACGCCTTCGCCATAGTGAAACACACACTGGTGAAGTGGTGAAAAAAGAAAAAAGAAAAAGCAAAGTGCAGCAGTGGAGCTTCTTAAAGGGGCAGTGCATCTGGACGGCGAAGAGCCGACAGCGAAAGTCCACGGGAAGTATGTTTAACTTGTCTAGTAGCTGAGCAAAATGACAGGAGGTACAGGAGAGAGTTCGTTTTTCCCCGCTTTCACTTAGAACCCCTGAACTCACCATCACTCACCCCTGACTTTCTCACAGTGGTTGAAGAAACACCACAATATCACAGAAACACCAGGCAAGATGACTCAAGACATTTTGGTCTTAAAGCAAGTCTCAAAATCATGTCAAGATTTTTTTTTTACTTCTTAGGGAGGTTAAGAAGGTTATATTCAAGTGCCAAGTTCTCCCCGACTTTTACAGAGGGCCAATAGAAAGCATCCTGACTGGAAACATCACAAACTGGCGAGGTTTGTGCACCGCCAAGGACTTAAATCTTTACAGAACATCATTGGTATCCGTCTACGGAGCGTCAGTGACGTCAGTCAAGTGAGGATACTAAAGACAACACCCACGGCTGCTGGGGTCTGACAAAAGATACAGGAGTGTCCGCTGCCGTACCACCAGACTACAGAGCAGCTGCTTTCCTCAGGCTCCTGAACTCATCCTCAACTACAAACATAAAGAATTTGTGTGTGTGTGTGTGTGTTTCAGGGACAACAACTTGCATTTCATTGCACAACACTGCGTTGTAAAATGACAAATAAATGAACCTTTGAACCTTTAGTTATGCCAAGTCACAGCAGTCCTTTCCGGTCTTCATAAAGAGATAAGACAATGTATTAGTACCTGTTTATATTGATATTAACGACCTAAGCTCTTCAAAAGGTGTGACAATAATCTAAATTGTTAGTATAATTATTTATATTCGGTGAAAGAAATGTGATTTAAAAAAAAAACAAAACTTTTGAAAGCTTGTTTTTAAATTTCGTCTTAAAAAATACTTCCTCCCTGTCACTCCACAACGGTGACATACTGTTGATTATCATGTGCAGGAACGCTTCTTAATATCAGGTGCAATACTGCTTCATTATCGTTATCATCATCACGCAGTGCAATTTAATATCATGTGCATAATAACAATAACAACTTCAATGTCACTGCCAAGTTTACTTTCAATGTCATTGTCGATACTACTTTTTTTTTTTTTTTCTGTTTCAGTTCCTTTTCCAGTTTTCTCTTGTACCTAAATCATCTTCTATTGTTATTCTAGGCCCTGGTTTATTGCACAGAAATACTCCGTTATGACCAGATCAAATAAAAGTATCATCAGCAGCAGCGGTGTAAAAACAATGCTGTGGTATTTACTGTGTCTGAACTACTTACCTTGACATTTTGAGTTGAATTTCTCTTTGATGATTTCTCTTTTTATTTGATACACTCCTAATCATTTATTTTAAATTTCTGTCCCTGTGCTGCTGGATTGCGTTATCTGATTGGGTTGTTCAGAGTAATGCACTCATCTGCTGTACTGTGGGGCAGGTCATTTAATCCGCCGTATGCCATCATATGGCCTGTATACACCATCTTAATATGCAAATGAGTGGTAACTGCAGCTGTGAAATACATAAAGTGAAGAAAACAGCTCTCTGCAAAGTGGTGAAGTAGAAGTATACAATAGGATTTAATGGAAAGTAGCGTCTGTCTCAGTGCACCAGGATGTCCGAGCTTGTTTTAATACCTCGTCCTTTGTTCAGCTTTTAATACGTCTGTCTCTTGTTTACACACATGACGAATCTGTTAGTTAGAGGTGGTTCTCACACAAGTTTGACTTTGTTCCGCAGTGGTGGCCGCTTGACACGGCCTGTTCTCCTTCAACGACATCCAAGGAAATAACTTGTATCGCACTCACAGTCAGTAAAATGAAAGAGTCAGCTCTGCTCTGGGCTTTGTATTAAGCCGACTTGTCGTTGAGGCAGTAGCCGAGCCGGTGAGCCAACATCCATAAAACCATTCAACTCCTGACCTTCTAGTGTTTCAAGCCTGCAAAACCTCTCCTAAAAAACAAAATAATCTCATTAACCGACCATGTCCAGCCTCTCTGTGGTCAGCGGTACCTTTATTCTGTTCCTTTTAGCAGCTCTGCTCGGGGGCTGGCTCCTCTCCTCTCATCCAAACTCGTGAGGGGGAAAAAAAAAAAAAGAAAAAATCACCAATAACTTTCTTTCAGGAGAAATTCAAACCAAATTCCTTTCCGGCAAGAACAGGGAAAGTCTGAATAGTCCTGAGCGACAGTGTGTCCTGCTGAACAGGTGGGGAGACGGCGTCCTTGTGAACTATAATAGAGAGAGGTCTGGATTTTTTACCACATGGGAAACTGTTCAATATTACATAAGGGTCTCCAATTTCTCTAATACATAAAACAGTCGCAGACACAGGACCTTGCATCATCTGAGCTGGAGTTATTCTACAATGTATAATGCAACAAGGTTAAGGGAATAAAGAATGACACAGACAGCAAATTCGAACAACAACACAAATTATTTGTCTGAGCTCTGTGCTTTTCTGTTAGCCTCTATTCCATTTAGTTGATTTTTTTTGTCTCCGCAGCTCCTATTTAATTATAATGGTGATAACATAATACTTATTTGATAGAAAATTCTGTTTTCTCTACCTAGAGACTTAACACTACAGATGATTTCTGTTGATGCATTCCACGTCTTTAAAGGGTAACGCCACCAATTTTACAAATTAAATTGCGTTTACAGGTCTTTGGCAGTACTACTGCATATGTGAAACAGTAGTATGAAGCCTTTTGTTGCTCCAGAGGAAGCTGCATGTAATCTGATAAATCACCTAGCGTGATGCCACTCGGTGGCTAAGTTGAATTGTGGGTAATGTCGGCACCAGGTTTTGACCCATTATGGAGAGTTTCAAGGCAAACCACAGATATCTCCTTTTTCGTTTCACACATTCTTCTTCATTTTCAAACGCCTACCTTTCCCACAATGCAACTTAACCATCGTGTGATGTCAGTGGAAGCGATTCATCAGGTTACATGTAGCTTCCTCTGGAGCCACAAAAGGTTTTCACATATGCTTTATTACTCCCAAAGAGCTGTAGCACACTTTGATGTGTAAAATTTGTGGAGGTACCCTTTAAACTTAAAAAAAAAAACTGACTTTAAAGCAAACAATTGTGTCCATTCCAACTAGCAAATATTTTAATTGTTGGATGATCTGTTTAGTTTGTCTCAACTGATCTAAAAATGATCAGTGGACTGAAACACTAAACTCCACAGGGTGTTTAAGCATCCGTGTTTCTGCATGATCTTCTGCTGGAAAAGTTTGCATATCAGATAAAAATAAATAATGTCGCTCTACCGATGATGATGCGTTTGCAGTGTTTATAATCAAAAAATGTGTAGATTTTTGAGATATGGGAATTTGTTCATATTCAACAAAGGAAAGAGGGGAAGCATAAGATTCTTGAAATACAATGAGAATTTATTCAAACGGTGCAAAAAAAATTAATAATTATAATAATAATAATAATAATAATAATAACCTAACATAAAATCTGATGTTCTTTCTATCCAGATTGCACTGTCACACAGCCTTAGGGCTCTCCTCTCAAAGAAACAAACAAAAACAAAAACAAGAGCAAAAACATTAAAACAATAAAAAATAAAAACAGATCAAAACACCAGGACAAATGAAATCAAGTTAAAATAATGCACAAATTTGGTAAAATGGATCGCCATTTACATGCAACAGTTCCAGTCCCATGCAACTTGAAGGATTCCATGTTAATGTAACTGATGATGAATCTTCCGTCCACACAGAAATTACAGTGTTGTACAATATATAAAAATATATCGGGTCAGCTGTGTCGCAAAACTAATTCTGAGCCATTTCTCTTCTGGTTTGGAGGAAACGAGCTGGGTCAACAAGAACATGTCACTGTCATGTTTTAGCAGAGCACGGATCGGTGGTTGTAGAAAAAAAGTAAACAGAATGTACAAATAAAAAAAAAAAAAGAAAAAAAAAAAGCAACAAACAGATAAAAAGCCGGACTGCTAGACGATTAGCCATGTGAGAAAGAACATCCTAAAATGTTGCAACTAAACATTCCACAAGGAAACCTATTAAAAAATCTCACTATAAATATATATATATTCTCAAATGGTGTCTTGTTAGGTCAACATCGAGGAAATTAGTTTGCAATGAGCGCGCCTCGAGCATCAGGGAGTCGCCTTCGACGGCCAATATGTCAC
>OMLP01027921.1:37807-53369 GCA_900302685.1 Spondyliosoma cantharus
TCACTTTCTGGGAAAACAGATTCTACCCCAAATCCAGGCTCTGACAAGCTTATCATCCATACGTGTTTCACTATCCAACAATATACATTCTTACCCTTTTAAAAACACTGTAAAACTTTGGGCTTACAAAAATAACTTGAACATATTTATACAACCATCTCAGTTTTTTTTTTTTTTTATTTAAATACAAAAAAGTATTCGTAGCCTGTAAAGTCTGAAGTTTTACATGTTTCTGAGGCAACTGTTTCATTGCAAAAAAATAAAATAAGAAAAAACGGTTTTGTAAGCTAATTATTACTTTGGAGGGCGAGAGAGAGAGAGAGAGAGAGAGAGAGAATTATGCACACATACACATCTTTTGAAAACAGGCATCACCTTCCCACAGTAAGGGAACACTTCATGGATCTCTTCTGAATTAAAATGCTAGTGCATGGACACATGTCAACACACAGAAACACAGCAAATGCAAATGGTATTTGTTGGGGGGGGGGGGCATCTGGAAACAGTGTTTTATTGTCATTAAAAACTCTAGTGTTACTTTAAATGCACAGCAAAACGACTCCCTTCTTCCTGGACTAGCTTTTGCAACGTAGAAAATCTTGTAATATAGCGTTACATAGTGTTAAATTAGCACTACTGAAAATGATTCCCCAATACTTCTGTTATTTTTTTTTGGTTTGTAATCTAAGTGTAGGTCACGAGGAAAGCTCCAAAACACTTGAGTTTAAAAGAAAAACAAAACAAGAGTGCCCCCAACTGGGCAAGGCAGTGAATTGCATACTAAATTGTGCTTTTCTAGATTTTAATGCCGAAGAACAGATTCGATCAAGGAGAATAGAGCAACTTGAGTCACACTACCTCTAAAGAAAAACGTCCTCGCCATGGCTTCTCATAGGGGAAAACATTACAAATTCAAGAAGTCATTTTGACATTAGCACAACTAAAAAAAAAGCCATACATTTTTGAAATTATAAGAAGGAAGACTCAAACAGAACATCAGTCTAGCTGACATGCCTTACTGAACGAATAAAGGCATCATCTTAATAGCTTCAATACGATTTTCAAAATAATAGTAATTTGTTACATTTTGGGGCAGTAGTAGTAGAAACTGCAGGCGATGAAGCAAGCAGCGGGTACTGGATGTTCTTGTCTTGCACGCCGTACAAACAGGATTGTGATGCCACGAGGACAAATGCTGAAAAAGGCAACTAGGAAACTGAGTTAGATGGTGACGCTGGCACCAAATGCTGTAGCTCTACAGTAACTGGATCCTTTAGAGAAACCCTTCTGACCTGTGGCCCTGATCTCCCACGAACAGAAGTGGCAGTGTCTGCAGAGATGGATGAAGGACAACAGTCAGGCCACTTCAAAAACTGTAAAAAGTTTTGGAACCTACGGACATCAGGAAAGTGCTTGAATTTGTGCAAAACGAGAGAGCGCGACTGGATGTGGCGGGACGAATGCAAGAAATTTAAGGTACCGCCTTCAATAGGACCTCAGAATTTGCAGCGAGCGAGCGAACTAATGAGCGTCGGGATGTCATATTAGCAACGTTTGACTTTGCAGGTAGCCTTTTGTGTGATCGTGAGATTGTATGAAACACGGTTCACATGTGTTAAATCAACAGAGCGCAGAGGGGTGTTTGTCAGCTCAAAGCAGCAATTTTCAGAATCAGAACTTGTAACCAGAATTTGTCAAGACAACGTGAATCCCATTAGGCATCCACATCCAACAAAGGTGCATGCATCCCTTTGCATCATGCAAACAGAAATTGGAGACAACTGTCGTCTGTCACTTGAGAGCAAACGTGTGCCGGCTGCTTAAGAACAAATCTGTTCACTTGCTTTATTTGCATGAAATCAAACATTTCAATAATTTCACTTAACAGCATGATACACATGTAGTGAGTGTCTCCAAAATCTGATGTGCTGGATGTGAAGTTCTGACTCTGTAGTGTGTAGTGTTGTAAACCTCTGTTGGCCACAATAATCAAATGCCAACCGTTGTTACAGAAAAGAGGAAGACCCAACTGAGGAAGAGAAACATTCCAACAGAAATATGAAATACTCTGGATCAGGTTTTGGAACAGTATCTTACGTAGTGCTGTGTTGCCATGCCGACTTTGTTCTATAACGCCCGGTCAATAACGTGACCTTCTTCAACAGGCTGACATCTTCGTGATCCAATTTATTGGACAAATAAAAAAAAAAAAGAGAGATTTTTAGGTGATATTTGTTTTACCAAAGAGATACTTGTAACAGTGCAGAGCAGTTTGTCTTCAATGCATGGACATTTATGTGTTTGCATTCTGTAACATTAGCACCACAGCAGCCCACAGAACGCTTCATCATTAGCATTGCACGGTTGGTTCAATTTGCATTGCGCAAATGGTGATCGACGAAAGAGCAATTCGACAAGGATTAATTCTGCTGTTTCCCGAGGTACATACGACGCAAGCATCTAGTAACAGTAGTGTAAAATCTGTGACACACTGAAATCACCCGAACAGGATGTGACTTCAAAATGCTCAAACATCCCTTAATTAACCAATCCAAACATTATCACAGACCACAAATGGAGCGGAGACACTCGTGCCTTTTCTGTTTGTGCTTGCATCGCTGTGTATGAAGTAGTGTTAGTCTGACTTCTTGTATATGTGTGCATGTACTGTGTTACGCATCGTCGAGTGTTATGTATGGTGCCTGCCATATACATTCTCTCCACTAGGTGGAGACAGGAGCAAGGCGTTAAACTCTGATAAAAGAGGAGAGCCTACAGCTCACACACACAAACACACTCATACATAACGCCTGCATAAGAGCCACAGCAAAATGTAACAGAAGTGCAGTTAGTTTACTCTATGGTCTAACGTGTGACCCCAGAAGTCAGAAACCACCCTGTTTATTCTGCAGTCGTGTCGACTCTCTGCCACTTTCTGAGGTCTATTCTAACAGGAAGTGACACCGCTGAAAAGGGAGGGAGCTGGTTTGGCCTTTCTCTTGTCCATTCAGAGGCTGATCTGCCCCAGACTTCATTTTTTTTTTACTAACTGAAAAAGGCCACTCATCAAATTCAAGCCACAGCACGGTCCGTTCAGAACCTGTGGATGGTTGCTTCTGGCTCCCTCTTTTTCAGCTCTTCCCGGTAGCAGTAGGAGCAGTAGTTGCCCGTTTCAGGGTGTCCGTAGTAGGTGCAGCTGGGTGTCCGACAGCGGCTGGACTGCAGACTGGCCAGACCACCGGCGCTGCCCAGTGAGTAGTGTCTGACTGGGGGTTGCCCGCTCCGAGAGTCTAGGTTGGAGCGCATGTCCCGGAAGCCGTTGGTGTAACTCCCAACAGGGGGTTCAGACCCGGGGTAGTCTGGTGGGTCGAACTCAGGGGGGTATGAGGGGGCAAGGCGAGAGGGACTCAGGGAGGCGGGGCCTTGTGAGTTATTGTACTGGGGATGCGGGGGACCCTGCGCCGTGGGGCAGTGCCGGGGAAGGGTTGCGTAAGAGGGGAGGCCGGGGTAAGACGTCGCCGGGGAGCCACCAGCTAGCTGGCGCCGAGTATCCACGTAGCCGTGCATATGAAGGTGCTGGGTGAGGGGTGCTGCAGCCGGTGGCTGGTCTATGAAGGAGGGCCGGGGGATGGGCACAACAGCAGAGTACATAGAGGGGCTCAAAGGAGTGGACTTGAGCTGGTTAAAAGACGGTGACGAGTTCTCTGACAGCTCCTCTTTAGCCTCATAAGGCCGGTAGGTCAGGTCAGGACCAACAACTGTCTCCTTCTTAGGTATCTGGATACCGTTGGTGATGCCCTTCCTCTCCACATCTCGACGTTGTTGTTCTTGCTCTGCCCGGAAGCGCTCCTCTGCATCGGTGAGGTAGCGCTGGATCATCTCTTCCTGGAAGGGCTGCCGGTTGCTGGTCGTGAGGAGGCTGGCGAAGATGAATTTCCTCTCACCTTGCATGGCGGCTCGCAGGATGCCCAGGCTGACTTTGACATCAGCACTGTACTTGTAGGTCTCGCACTCTGTACTGCTCCCACCGCTGCTGCTCATACTGCTTCCCGTTCCATTGAGACGCTCGCTACCTGAGGAGGGGGAGCCTTTCCCAGAGTCCTCTGAGGTGTGGGCTGAAGGCGAGCCGTCCTTGCTGCCCTTCCTCCCCCTAAACGAGCCCTTCTTCTTCTCCGCACCCTCCTGCTTGACACCTCCAGCTCCAGCGTTCTTTCCTGTCATCAGTCCGCCCACGTTCTTCTTCAGCTTGCTGCCCAGGCTCTTGCCAAAGCTGCCGAGTTTATTTGCCACAGAGTCTGCCCTCTTCTTGTCTTTGTCCTTGTCCTTCTCCTTCTTGGTTTTGTCCTTCCCCGCTGTTCCTGTTCCCGCCCCTGCTGATCCACTGCTGGAGGAACTGGATGAGGAAGAGGAGCTGTTCTTGGCCAGGGACCCACCTCCATTAACCACTGATCCTGTCGTTGTGTCTCCATTGCCGTTGGAGCTGCTGCTGACTGACTCCTTGTCTGACTCTCCTGAGTCAGGAGGCGTGCGGGCATCCTCTCCTGCTGATGCTGTGGGAGACTCGGGCTGGGCCAGAGGGGCTTGCTGCGGGGAGACAAAGCAAAAACACAAGCTAGTGGAAAAATACTCCAGAAAATGTACATCAAGCAAAAAAAAAAAAAAACATCATGACAAATACAAAAAAAGAAACATCACATTCTATCTATGTTCTAACAATACCGGCACATGACCCTCAGGTATGGGGGAAAAAATTCAGCACCAGATACAGAGGATGTGAAAAGAGTGAGTCATAAAGCTTTTTTTTGCAGACAAATGCAGAAAAATAAACAAGTGACTCAGTTTGCAAATGCCTTTTCACATCTACAAACATTTTATGGTCGCTGTAAGATAAAGACTGCTGTGTGTGGAAATGGCATGACCTAGATGATGACGCAACATTTCCGCTCTCAAAAAAAAAAAAGAGGCAATAACAGAATGTCCCGTCTTTCAGCAATACTGACCAACACACAGCAGAAACAGTAAAATCCCCTTAAATCAATAATTCAGTTCCTGTATTGCCACCAGTCCCTGCAGTTTAACCATGAAACTGCTCTGACTTGTCCTTCCGAGCTGCCTGATGTTAGCATGTGGCACACAAGAGGACCTTTGTCACTGTGTTGGATGGCGTGACTTTATGACCGGAATGGGACCAGTGTGGTTTGTTTTCACATATGCTTTGTACAGTGGTCAGGGGACAGCTGGTCTGTTTGAATAGGAAAAAATAATAATATTGTGCTTGTTTGTAATAAGTGTGGGAAATAAATACTAACCACAAGTCCCTTCGGCATCCGTCTGATAATCACATTACGAGTTGGGTTGTTTTTTTATTACAAAACTTTATTTTGTTGGTAAACTCAATCAGCCTTCATTGGTTAGTTCATAAATAAACCACAATTTCCTTTTTTTTTAAAATCAGTGATTTATCTTGCCTGTAAATGCAAAAGTAGTTTGGGCAAAACCAGGATGTCCTCATGGACCCTATTGTCTGAAATAAGGCTTTCTAAACCTCCCTGCTGTAGAAGAGCAAACATGACTCAGGGTGGATGTGTGGACTTTCATCTTTACCTCACAGGGCAGGGGCAGCCAGGTGACCGTCATGTAGCTGTGCAACATCTGGAGCTTGGCCTCCAAAGAGAGAGCCACACTGGGAAGAAGATGGAGAGAGAGACAAATCAAAGCTCTGCGAGTGGAGAGCAACACTTTGTGCTCCAGTGTCGTACTTGTGGAAATGTAATTACCGTTGACTGTTGTTTAGGTAGTTGACGTTGTTATTTCATGTTAACTGTAAAAAAGCCGTCTGTACCAAGTGTAATTTATTTTTTTTTTTTTTAATGAAGCTTTGAATGTCTGTCGACATTTTTATAATGCAACCCAAGAAATAATTAAAAAATCCTTTTTAAATGAAGCGATTCATTGGATTGAGGGTGTTATTTGTAAGAAAAGTGGATTGTTGTGTCTCATTCTCAACGTGCGTCATTCCCAAAGCATCAGACTGAGATGAGACTTAAAAATCATCTTTTCTTACAAACAGGACATTTAAATGAGAAGTCTTTTTCATTAGAGATGCTACACCTGGGAATTTTATTTGAAAAAAAATCAACAACTAAAACTATCACAGAATATCAAGAAATAAAAGTCTTGATGTCAAGACTTGCAGGTATTGTGGAAATTGTGGAAATAAAATGCGGAGTTACTGGAAATGTTGATATCACAATAATCCGTACAAGCCCACACAGCAGCAACCAGGATCTAACTCTACAAATAGCATGCTAATAACAGCAATGTAGCCAAAATGCAACTGCTCATTTAGAATTTGAATTCCGACGTCACGGGTGAAGCTTTGAAGCTTAAATGTTCTCGCTGCATTACAGCACTGAGACAACGGTCATGAGCTGGATTATAAACAATCAGAGATAAATGTGGAATGACAGAAAATAGAAGTAGGCAGGAACAGAAGAAACATAATGGTGAAACACAATTTATCAAATAAATCCTGGATGCTAGCCTTCCTCACACTGGTCGCAGGTCCTCTTCTTTAATGTAGACTGATGATAAATCTTCACAGCAGGTAATCTAGATGGTTTTAAAATGCACTTAGAGCATCTTGCTGCTGTGCATTCTTACTCTGCGCTAGCCTTTTAACTAAATGACCTTTTCCAAACAATATTAAAAGCCACTCATGTAATACTATCTCTGTCCTCCATTTCATCTGAATAAGACTTCCACAGTGTCATCAACTGACGTAAACGAGTTGGAAGGTTATTTTTATCCAGCTGCTATTTTGGCTCTCCTTCGCCTGGTCCATTCATAGAAGGTATTTAGAGCTAATCTTATTGTCACTGGCACTGTCGCTAATCTGGAGTCAGGGATCAATCCCTACACGCTGACTCTACGCCCTGAAGGGACAGCTGTCTATAAGGACGGAAACATCCAAGAGAACATCCACCACTCTCGTTTTTTTTTTATCTGTATCAGTTATGGGCCTTCTGACGCATCCGTTTGTCAAAGGCACCTTATGAATACATTCGACCTGACAAACACGACTGGATGTAAATGCGTAAGAGTTGTTTTTAGAAGGAGAACATACCTCGCCAGCATCACGTTGTCCGTGTCATCCTTGCCCCACTCCCAATCTTTCCCAGGATCCACAGCAAAGTGCAGAGGCAGCATTTTGTGCTCCGAGTCAGTGAGAGGAATCACGACTGCTGGACGAGATGGGGAGAAAGTATTCTTAGAAAAAAAAGATAAAATGCAGCACTCTGGATTTTCTGTAGACAGAAATACTTCTGAGTGCAATCAATTTTTTCACTTTCTATTTTAACATTTAGCCAGACGGGTCTGACCAATATTGTTTTTGGCTGGTCTGATCGGATATTTTTAGACTGGTGAACAATTGAAAGTCTGGGCAACGTCTTGAATTTCAAGGTTACGCTTGTTATGTTCGCACGAACCTCAGTGTAAGCACAAGTATTCAGTGTTTCTCCCACATTCCATTCTTACAAAGTGAAAAACAGAAGAAGCAGCATTCAGACCGACCCAAGAATGTAATCGCTCCATACAGCCCTTGATAAAATGTCAAACTTCCAGATTATAACTTCATTAGTTGAGCTTTTATCAAAATATCCGTCAACTTTAATAATAGAAAGAGTTCATTAGCTGCTTGGTGTGAAGCCAGTGTAGATTCCCACCTCTACTCAATTTGATTACTGTTAACCTGTCACTGATTCAAATGCCCAACTTTTTTGTTGCATCTCAATGTATGTGTCATCCTCAACTTTCTATATCACTGCATATGACTACTTTTTCATTGTTTAATACAAGCAGAGCTCTGCATTCATCAGGAAAGTTCTTGTAGATCTACGATATAAAGTCAAAGTCTACAAAATAGTTGTGTGACACATCTCAGGACATAAACATTAAAAACAAAACATACAGTAAATCACTTTGCAGTGCATTGCGAGTGTGCTGTAATCGTCAAAAATAAGCTTTTCACTTAGCAGCTCTAAGACAGGTCACTTCAAACATCACATGCGTGACTCTGCTGCACAAACGCCTCTCAGATTTGGGTGGCAAAGTTGACTGCGCCTCCTCAATCCCTGGTGATTAACTAGACTGTGTTCTTTATGGCTCCAGACCTTAGCTAAGGGCGGTTCCTTAAATTTGTTGCCCGACCAAAGTATTTCAGTTTTTGAGGCAGATTTTAAACTCAGCATGTGTCTTGTCCAGTTCATGCTTCCCACTAAGTTAATAAAATCAGAAGTATCACCAGATGTCTGCTTTCAATTACTGGTTGCATTTTTCATCACTCGCTGCCTCGTTCCAACGCATCTCTCGACAAGTAACGTCAGCCAAATGTTCATCCAAATCTCAATCCAAGATTGCTACATTGCAGTCTGAGTCTGAGACATGATGCCTTTTACAAATCAAGAAATTTCCACACCTCTAGTGTTGAGGTGTAGAGATCAACGGGCCTGAGTCATCATTCTTTAATAAATCATGAAGGTCAATATTAAATAAAAGCTGAAACGTCAAGCAAAACTACAAGGCTCAGAACAAGGCTGAGAATGTGGGTACTTGTGCCATTTACTTTCAGAAAACTCCTCCTATTAATCTCACATGCAGTAAAACACAACAATTATTTGTGGACTTTCATTTTTCAGCAGATCGTTTTCGGTGTGTTACATTCATAATTGATTTGCTGTGATTCATGGCTTTAAAATGTTAACTGCTCACTAGAAGACTGCTCATAAAAGAAAAATCAATATTCAGATGATAATAAAGATGAATGATGCCAGGTATTACCTTGCTCTTTGGAGCTGTCTTTCTGCTCCATGGAGACCAGGGCAGAAAAGTGCGCCTGGTCGTACGCCAGGACCAGAGGCGAGCGATGGCACTTGGCAGCTGGCACTTCCAGTGGCAGGTAGATGCCTCCGAAAGGGATGGGAGCAAAGGCTAGGGAAGAGTTACAAGGACATTAAACATCTGAATATCATGACCTCAGCACTGTTTCCGAGAACACTGGGAGGATGTGAGCCAAAGAAATGAGCTTTCACCTCTATTAATAAATTAAACCTTTACTTTACTGACTCGCTTGCAATTTTCTGCAAATTGTGCATACTGAATTGATTCCTTAACAAGACTGTTATTGCACTGAAGTGTCTCAAGAGTGTAAAACAAATTAACAGCTACTACAATTATCAAACTATTTAGGTTGCCTCATCAGCAGGAGTGCCGTACGTTACCATCTGAAAAATGTATGTGTGTCTGCACATTTGTTTTATGACAGAAATGGGTCACAAGTATTTGGCAGTAGTTCATATTGTTTGTTTTAACCAGCTTGAGAAAGCAGATGGGTGGTGTTTACTTCATCAGGACAACTCAGGGAAGCTACAGTCACTGACAACTTAGTGTTTTCTTTCAAAGACTCCCTCATGATTGTCTGGATTTTCTGCTGAAATTCTGTATATGATGAACGTGATCATTGTGAGATTCAGGACGGATTAATTATATAATGAAGTGATGAAAAAAACAATGAAACACAGTGCGTGATGCATTAGCAATGTGAGGCTTCGGGTATATTTACCCTCTCCCCCGGAGTCCCTCAGCATGGTGTCCGCCACCACCACTATGGGCCTTCTGAGGACGTGAGCCAACACGAAGACGTGAAACTCCTCTAAGCTCTCATAAACCGGTTCATCTGAGGATTCCACCCTGAAGGCAGCAACAACACATCTTCGGTTAACAGAAACACAATTGTTTATACTGATGCAAAACCAGAGATAATCAAAAATCCAAGATTTTATCTGATTTATCAACGGATTCCTCATGACTTAATACACCATGAGTTGCAGAGCTTTAGATCGAATTCATTTAAACTCAAAAATATAAATTCAGTCATTATCAACTCCCTCTTCACGCCAATGGAAAGTCAAGTGAAGTTTTGTAAGTATTTCTTGAGCTTCGCAGCAAAACAGCATTCTCCTAAGGAACTGAAGTAGATGGGGACTTATTTAGAAATGTAAATAAACAACTTAATTAACTGAATAAAATGGCTTCATTCAGCGTAGCCCTTAGATCCCAAAAATGATTTGAAGCTAAAAGTGCTGTAATGCAACCCATCAGAAGCTTGTACAGAGGCTCAACCGTGCGTCGACGTTGTAAATGTTGTCTTTTCAAATCAGTTCTCTGTGCTTCCAGATGTTTGCTGTAAATCTCCGGAAATGTTTTGTCGACTACAAAGCTTCGCCTTACTTTTCGTCATCATGAGGGTGAGCAGAGAAAGACTGAACTTTCATTTTTGAGTGAACTTATCCTTTAAGAGTCTGTATTACAGAGCTCTGTCAGTATATTTAACCCAGCACAAACTCTTACCACAAACAGCAGATTGAGTAAAATGAGGGCCAGCCACTCAGTTCTGATTGTTTGTTCATGAATAAAAACATGAGTGTGACTAAAGCATGCGTCGGGTTAACAGTCCCCGCATTGTCCGGGCCAGACCTTACCCGTTGGTGCCGTTGGTGCTGTAGTGTATTCTCGGCTCACTGGAGGCAAGCTTCAACAGTTCATTCCACTCTTTCTGCCACTCCTCCTCCGTGTACACCAGACCAGACTGAGGAGAATGGAAGGACACACAACACAACACACACACACACACGCACGCACGCACACACACACATTTTGCCATTTAGAGAGGGAGTGTCAAATGTCACAAAAGCATGCACTGACGTTATGGCGTCTTAACACAAGGTTACACACTGACAACTGAGGAAAGAAATTTAATCAGAGCCTTTACAAATCCCTGTGTCGTTCACACAGTGGCAAGAGAAACCTCATCAACATCATGTGTTTAATCTCCATATATGGGCAAAAGGAAACTGCTTATTAATACGCTTCTTCCTCAGAATCAATGTCCCCAGATCACCTACAGTACGTTCACATGCCTAGTGCAGCTCCACTGGATTGATTTTTTTTTTTTTAAGGACACTTCTGTGGTAGATGTTGAAGAATGGGAGAAAATTAGGCAGTCATTCGTGTGGCATCTCCTCTGTGGGTGTCTGCACGCTGTCTGCACGCTGTCTGCAACCACTTAGGAAAACATTCTTAGTTTGCCGTTACGCTTGCTTTCATGGGGAGAAAGGTCATTGTGTTCTGGAAAAAAAAAAGGCTCTAAAGATCCTCTTTTTGCCTCTGCAGAATGACCGAAGTGAAGTGCAGTGCATACACAACTCAAGTAATCTCTCAATGGGGTTTTGACAAAGAGTATCAATAGTGGGTGGAGATACCAGCACATACAGATAATATAGTCAAACAGTGAGTCGTGATAAACAATCTTAAAATCACTGCAGTCGTTGGCATGTTGTCAAAGCTGAAAGAGCAACCAAAAGTGCTGATCAGCTGTTAAAGACAATCAAATAATCAATGGAATGTAGGAAACAAGTGACAGTGAACTAATGTGACCTTTTCAAAACAGGAAATTGCTTACCAAGAAAAGGAAACCAATATAAACCACTTTATACAGAAGTGGTTTTGATATCTAAATCCTGCCAAATCTGCTGGGAAAACCTTCAGATGTATTGTTGCACAGCAGTTGCAGTGCCAGTGAACACACACACAGTGGCCCCTTTATTATGTACAACCTGTTCATGAAGTCAGAACTGAATTAGTAAGAAAGCTTTCAGGATTTCTGCACCCACTGCATGGAACAAACTACAGACTGGTCTTAAACTTACGAATATCGAACCCTTGAACAACAATAAAGCAACGGTGAAAACTACTGAATCCAGGCTGTCTGTGCGTAAATGTTTATTTTTTTAGCGTTGTTTTTCTGTAATATACTGTTATGACTCTGTGTTGCTGCCATTCTTGGCAGGCAGGTCTCACATTGGAAAATTAATCCTTGATCTCAATCAACCTGGTTAAATAAAGGCTGGAAGCAAGGAAAGAAAGCCGTTCAGGAAAGGCATGAGGTAACTGACTCGTATGGAATTGGTACCCCAAATTACCTATATTTGAAAAGTCTGGCTTTGATTATCAAATACATTCATGGAAATCTCTTCAAAACTGAGCTTAGTTTACAGCAACTCAATGTTGTCCTGTGTTGTTTTCTGTTGCCATGTGTTTTGAAAGAGCTGAAATTACATGGAATAACTAATCAACAATAGGGAGCTGTGTGCACACAAGTTCACAAGCCTCTCTCATACCGTCATCACAGAGCTACAAAGACAACCCAGAGAAACGTGCAGCGTCTATAACAAACCTCTTTGTTCTGCTGGGTCTGCTGCCACCTCCACCTGCGCTTCAGTGCCTCTCTCTCCAACCCGTGATCCATGAGCGCGTACAGAGACTTGCGTAGCATCAGGTCCCGGTCATGAAAACCCCACATACCTGCATTAGAAAACAAAACAATAAATCAACAGAGTCTTGTGTATAACTGCACTCTGACATGTTTAAAATGCACCAATTCTCTCCTTAAAAGACCAAAATAAATAGATTTACCGTTAACAAATGAATAAAAAGCTGAATTGTGACTATCTTTTAAAAAGCACACAGGTTAAGCACACGAATATCACTTTCACACCTACTGACCAGGAGATGTTCTACAAGGGCTTGAATAATGACTACACATTAGTTAGGACATTATTAATTTTCTGGGCTAGGGCTCCTGAGTGGGCCATAAAGGCTAAGTGAATATGCACTGCAACATTGTAAAATGCAATTAGTGCTTGAACCAACAATGAAGCTCTCTTAATGAACACTAATGGAGTGTGAACCTGCCTGGTATTGGGGTCTGGTTTGAAAGCTCTACTCACCGAGCGAGGCCGCGTGTAACAGGCAATTTCCGTCTCCGCTTGTTGCCAGGGGCAGCAGGCTCTGACAGTTTGAAACAACTTTCGTCCACCAGTTCAGGCGACCTGCAGGCAAACAGGAAAAACGTAACTCATCTGTTTGTGTTACAGAAAGGCCGTGGTATTAATCCAAAACAACTGGTGTAATACTTTCCAAGGGCAAAACAACAAAAGATAAACAAATTGTGTGAAAACTAGATTTCCATGGTGGAAAACAGGCTCTTACATGGATGTATTTTGTAAAGTTTTGCTTTTATGTTCGCAGGAATGTTTTCCCCTAAATGATCTATCTCGTTTTGAAATTAAACTAATTACAATATGAAGGTGCAAGATAGAACCTTACTATGACTACAGGCCTTTATCACAGCAAATAGTCATAGTTGCAAAAGCACATTGCTCAGTTCCATTCACAGTAAGCAATGACTGTGTGACAGTCCAAAACCCTGACGCCCAAAACAGCAAAATGAAATTGAGTTATCATTAAGTTTAATATGCATCCCCCATGCTAATTTCCTACTCTGATGTGTCATAATGTTTTCCCTGAAAAAGGCCTATGGGAAATTAAAATCAAAATTTACACTTGGCTGTAAATATCTTCATTTGGATGCATAAAAAAATATGGCTGATTGTGAAATGCTCAGTTTTATGAGTATAAACAGGCGTATGTCTTCTTTGTTAAGGTGAAAGATCCTTGCATGCAAATCCAACAATCTCACAAAGTGAGTTCGTGTTGCAACAGTTAGTCGATTAGTACATAAATCACTCGAGCAGTAGAAAATGAATCACCAACTATTCGGATAATCCATCAATTGTTTGAGGGATTTTTCAAGCAAAAACATCGAACATTTCCGGGTTCCAGCTTCTTAAATGTGAGGATTTGCTGCTTTTCTATGTTAATTATGACAGCGAATGAAGCGTCTTTGGGTTTTGGACTGTCGGTTGGACAACAGAAAAATCTGAAGACGTCACTTTGGGTACTGGGAAATTCTAATAAGCATTTTTCACAATATCCACTAAGGAAGTAAAGGAAGTTATGTTTTCACCCGTGTCCATTTATTTGTACGTTTGTCAGTAGGATTACACAGAAGCTACTGAACAAAAACTTGGGTGGAGGAGACTCCATTAATTACAGGGTGGATTCAGATAAATGGACGGATCTGGGAATTTTTCCATCACTAACTTGAGAGATAGGGCGTTTTTCAACATTTGTGTTAATTCCTCAGAGGGTAATGCATCGACCTTGTCGAAAACAAAATAAATAAAAAAATCAGGTGTATTAAAGCCACTGATATGTATGAGTGAATTCTCACCGGCATGTTCCAAGGCCACCATCATCGACTGCTCGATAAGGTCCCTCTCGATGAAGCCCCGGAAGTCGTCCCGGTATACGGTGAGGTCTGGTAGTTGGAAAGTGCACAGGGGCGTGTCCAGAAGTGGCTCACTACTGGTTCCTCCAGTGCTTGAGACATGAGAGCGCGCCAGGGACACGATGGTTGAACTGGCGTGGGAAATGCCCCTCGACAGGCGCTTTTCTGTAGCTGCTGAAAGACAGAGGAAGTGAAGAAAAGGTGTTAGATACAGTCAGTTTTCACAGACTTCTTAGTAGTTGTCTCGCAAACTCCGAAGACCTCCAGGACAAATTTGGGAAAGAAACGAAAGGTCACTTCACAATAATGAACAGTCAAGTCAGCACTTTAAAGTTCCAGTAAAACTACGTTATGCAACAAAAAAAGCACATGTCTGCTGTTGGCCTCACCTTGCACCACCTCGTCTTGGCGGTGGAGCACAGGCCGCCCTACCCTCGCCATCTCCTTTTCTGGAGGCAGATACGTCCTGTCTTCAGCGAACGAATATGTCAGGTTCCCAGCATGCACCTGTCGCAGCTGCTCAAAGTCACTGAGGGCAGCAGTGAAATCCCAGTTCTTGCCTACAGACAGAGAGAAGGGACGGGAACAACCGTTTGAGCCACCAGGTCCAGCGTTGACAGTTTGAATCCTGTTTCTATGTCGCGCAGATGACACCTCCTTAATGAGTTTAAATATTTACCGCGAGTCGGTGCAACCATAGGCTGTCTTATCTTATGTAAAGGCCACTGGCACATCCCTGCACTCGAGTAAATATCAGAATTTGGAGCACGTCTCGGCCTGGCTTGCTGCTGTTCACTGCATTGCATTACATTTTTAACCCATATTCTTATCTGCAACTTGTGCTGCTGCTAGGCAACAGGAGCCCTGTTGACTCCAGCTATACCTTCCTTCTGTTAGTGTATGATAGTCTAATTACCATTAATAAGCCAGAAGCACTGACTAGAACAGCAGTCATAGCATCGGCAGCTGTCAAGTTCACTCCCCAGCCTAACCCTTTCTTTCTTAATCGTCTAAAAGGAGGAAGCTCATAAAGTTTAACGTCATCTGATAAAGAATGATTGGATTTTATCACTCCAAGTTTGCAATGTGCCAATAACCTTAAACATGTCATCCCACAAGGACAGCAGTGATTAAGACAACTATAAAAACATTTACTTTTGCCGGATGTGGTATGAATAGTCTGGGACTCACCCTCTAGCAGATCTCTGGCCAATCCTGGTTCAGCTCCAGTGGAACGGACAAAGTCGGACAGGACTGCGTCCATATCCACGGTCATGTGATCATGAATTCACAAGTTTGCGGGTTGTGTCT
>OMLP01027921.1:65785-89194 GCA_900302685.1 Spondyliosoma cantharus
ACTGATGTTTCCAGTTCCTATTGGTTTACATCTCAGAAATCAATACAGTAAATTGGAGTGTGACCATTTCCCTGGACAAAAGGAAATAAACCAGTAATGCGGTCATCGGAGAAAAACCAATAAAATCCACTGAACTGCAGCAAAGCAGAACGTCCACAGAGCTATTGTTGACATGTGAATTATAAGAACCAGTGGACCAATTCAAGTCCATTAGCGGAAGAAATGCTTCTTTATGTGACTCAACAAAAGCTTTTGTCTTTAGTGGAGCTGATGTGACTGCAGAAAGGACCTGGTCATCATCTTCCCAAATAAGGGTATCAATTATCTTTCACCGCTTGTCTCGGCCCACACTGTAAGAAATGTCAAGCTTATCAAGAACGCGCAAACAAGTGGGATTCAAAATACAAAAACATAGGAAAAGATAAGCTTCCCTACAAGGAAATTCCTGAAGTGTATGATTATTAAGCTAACGGTTAATATTTTTGCAGTGTAAAACATGTAGCATGCACATTCCGACCCTGATGAAGCCTTGGCCACCAGCTGTGGGCGTCTGTGTGTGTAATGCGTAAGACAACACCAGCCCGAATGCACACACAGCTGATGTCAGAGATTCCACACCGCGCCTGCCCTCTCGGAGGCCATGCCACTCGAGCTGGTCCAGTCCAAAAGCTGTCCAGTCATCACACAAAAATTTGCCAGGTCTGACTTCCCTCTCCCGGCCTCCCTATCGCGCATGCTGGCTCAGACACATCCAAACCTGATCCATGTGAACTCAGCAACCAGCCTTTTTTTCTCCATGAGAGCTCAAGGCAAAATAAGGTGGGGAGAACAAGATCTACTTACACATCATGAACTTGAGTGTGGCTTTATTGTTTGGAGCGTATCAAGCCACAAGATGTGTTAACCTCAGATTGCAGTGGCTTTGAACTTTATAACTGAGCCACTGCAACTGAATAAAGTTCATCTGATCTAAAAATAGTTCACAGAACACATGCAACACGAGGAATAAGAAAGAAAGACATTCATAGTGGTTTAGATCCATTTAAAATACCGTTCAGGATAAAGACCGACTGATTATCGGCCTGGACTTGGAAGTTAAAGACTTGTGACTTGGCATGTTTCATCTTATCTGTCCGTATTTCATTGTAGCTGAAACTAGGAAGTAAATAAGCTTAAATAAAGTTTTTGTTTGATTACATTTACAAATAAATATTGATTATAATACACATTCAATTCTCTGTCATAGTATCTGAACAGGTTGGATAAATTGTCAAAAAATATTAATAACAGACACACTGGATTTGGGATTTGCTTGAGATTAAACCAAATGATTTGAGTCACTTGACTGGTAACTACTAACCAAAGTTATCAAATTAATGTAGTGGAGTAGAAGTATAAAGTATCAGAAAATACTAGGAAGTACTCAAGTAAAGTATAAATACCTCAAATTGAACCTGAGTAAACTTTATTTAGTTGGATTCTGTTACTGGTTATTCTAATTTCTTAAGGTTTTCATTTTTACTGCAAATGCATGTTGGTTCCCACTATCGGTTATCAACTTCTTGATCTAATAATCAGCCTCTTAATTTCCTAAAGATACTAGACTGCCTCTCCCTTAGATCTATCCTTATCCAAATCTAATTTATAGTAATAGCAACTGTGTAAGAACCACCAAAACTACCAATGAAAACAGAGAATCACCACCTAATCTCTGAGTTGTTCGAATCAGAGCAACATCCTGCTTCACATAGTCTAAAAATAATGTTCATAATCACAGTTTAAACAAAGAAACTGCGCTGTGCTGAGTTCAAAAGCAGCCGACAACAAACGTTTAAACACTGTCAGGGACAAAACGCCCCGGTAAATGCTTAATGTCTTAATTTAAGATGATCATATGTTGGTGACATCAACTGCTCTCTCAAAGCTTGACGTCCAAGTACCCGCCCAATTTAAGCCTAATTCAATGATCAAAAAGACAATGATGTCCTGGAGGCCACACCATTCTGAACACAAGCAGAGCTGGGCGGGTACCCTTTTACACACAGGATGGGTTCAAGTGAGGACTGAGCTGACAGACACACATCTTCCAGTGTGGCGACTATTCAGGTGACAAGGTGTAAATTTGGTTCAGGAAATGGGACATGGCTCCAGACAAAAGGTCTCCTAGTCCGTGGACGACATAATAGATGCTTCATAGTGGTTCCCTTCAGACTAATGTGGACTCTTACTGATATTCACTGGAGCAAAGTAATAACAGCCGAGTCCAGCCAACTGAAATGGGCAGCAAATGTTTATCAAGTGTCTGAGAGCTGATGTCATCGTGTAGCAGTGCATGTAGCAGAAATCTCCGAATTCACCAAGTTCCTTTAAACACTGTACGGCATGTCGGTGCCTGGGACGAAGAGATTCACATTTTGAAAAGGACAAAAGGCTTTTTGAGAATTCAACTACAGGATAAAACTTTATCCCATCAACCAAAGTCTACTTCTCAAAATGGCAAGAAGCCGATGTTGAAAAAAATAAAGCAGCCTATCCACGTTTTCCTCTTAAACAGGTCATCTATAGTCCTTATGATTCAGCTTAAGATAGCCCACGGTAAGACTCTACATCGTCTATCACTTGCTGTAAATCTTAGCCTTATTTTCTTCCTTTCCGTCTATCTGTCGCAATGGTTTATTAGGCAGCCTATTAAAGTCAGCCTCTGAGGTTCATAGTCTGTGCCCGGGGCATGTCACTGCAGTCAGGCCCAGTAATCACCAGTCGAGGAGTGCTAATTAACAGCCACATGAAGCGGGCTACTGTGGAGAGAGCTATAGGGGACCGTAAGTGGCATTCCCACATTCCACACAGAGACCGCATTACATTGTGCACAGTGTCAGTGTGGTGAACACCTGAAACAGCAGAAAATGTAATGAGGATATTTGATCCTCACAGCGAGTGAGGGAAGTGGAAGCTAATCTGCCATCAATGCATTGCTGTTTTTGAGATGATGATGTGCACAAAAAGAAACTCGAAACATTCAGGCCGACTGCTGCAGAGTGTGTACTGCAAACCGAGCTCTAACTCTGGATGACAGCAGCAGGGATGTAGATGGATAAACTGTTTTACTTGGTGGACATTATGCACTGGTTTCAGTATTCCAGGAAGCTGCCAACCTAAACTCCAGACTCTGTGGGTGAGAAGTCCTCATTCAACCCAGGCGGACTCCTTATCGATTTTTAGCCTTTGTGAAGAAACACAAGCCTCTGCATCCATAGGAACACTGCCCACCTTTTTATTAGCAAAGACTAGGGAAGCTCAACAGTGAATCACAAAAATATGCTATGACTCTACAGTACTAACTAAGATGATTACAATAATTAAAATGTGTTTTCTAAAAATACTACAGGATTCCCACTAGGGCCACACATGTCAATCAGTTTAGTGGTACATTAAAGCCAGACGCTTAAAACCATCTATGAGGGGATTTTTTTCTATGAAGGGCTCAGGTATAAAACTTCAGTTCAGTTCTGGAAAGCTTTGTCATGCAGTCGGGCTGCTAAATTAATGGAAATATTATCAAAACAAGAATATGCCCAAATGCGATATCTATATCGCTGAAGCTACAACTTTTTGATAAAAAAACAGATTTCAATTAGTACTATAGTGCTACAAATCTTGTTCGCCAGATGTAAGAAAAAGTGTTAGTTTGGTGCGTAGCCCAACAAATCATCATCAGGATTTTAGTAGTTTTCAGTATGTACAAATATGATCAATACCACTCATCATGAATCAATCACTCGTAATACGTCAAAATAATCACAACATTATTTTTTACGATGTCATGCAGCCCTACCTATGTCTTTGTTGTAGGAAAATTTATATCATAAACACACACAAACAAATTAATTTAAGTAGTTTTGTGTCAAAGTTGTGTAAGCCAGACGGAAAAAGGGCACAAGTAAAAAAAAACCTAACCTCTCACGTCGTTCTCGTACACCGGCAACAAGAAATCTCTCTGGGTTGGCAATGATGCCAAAATATCCCTTTTGCTTGGTGTACAAACAATGTGCTGGTTATTACATAATTCACATTTAGAAGGCAAGCGAGATGACTACTGCTTTCATTTGCATATTAACCCTTGAGGAACATGAGACATTTCTTAGACACTAATTTGAACCTCACGCTGTTCTGTTTTAGAATTAACTTCACCTGCTCCTCTCCTGCAAAAATTCAAAAAATAAGACTGCAGCCAGACAGAAAAATGCTTGAACATTAGAAACAAAATGGAGCTACGATTCGCAAGAACCGTGCTGCAAAATGGGACTAATTCAAATGTTCAAGATTTACCCCTGCTAAATCAGCCTGAATGTGAAGCCAACCAAGCCCTGCTAGATCTAAAGCCAGTGGCTGAACAAGCACCCGCCTCTGCAGGCGGGCGGCACTAATGCTCATGTGAATCCCCACGTGCTGCAGGCCAGGCCCTGTACACAGCAGGGCGACTTCACGTCACTCCCTGTGTGATGTCATCCTGGGTGACAGGCTCCTCATCAGGGCTGTGTGTGGGATTACTCCTGCTGTCCTGGATCAACAGGGCAGGGCGGGAGGGAAGGGACTGATGTCTTCTAGTCCACACAGGAAACTACAAGTTGGTCCACAAGCTCACATGGCATCTACATGGCATTAGTAACCTGCTATAAGGCTTTGAAGTAACCTTTGAAGTAATTTGGGTCGATACCGTTCATAAATTCACTAGCTATAGCCTCTTTGACAGGCACCAATACAATCTAACCCTCCACTGAAGCCTCTGTTAACTAACAAATCCACCAGCTGCCAGTCGCTGATGACGGTTCTCAGTCATCAGCAACTGCCAGTTGTTTCCTGTAGTTTCCTTTCTTATGAAAAAATTACTGGGACCTTGAAGAAACCTTATCAAAAAAATCTGGCCATATTAGGTTGGATCCAATTAATGTGACAGCTATAACAACACATTGACGATTCGATTTTTCAAAGCAGCGTGTTACAAACTAACAGACGTCCAAAGAAGCCAAATCATCTGCAGGTTAGGCGTGCACCATGTCTTATCATTCAAGATAATATGTGATAACAATGTGCCACATCAATAACTGTATGACCACATACAGTAGCAACAAGCAAAGTGAAAGTAACACTGCTACCCTGAAAAAATAGCAACTTATAAAGTGTAGAAATGCTTTTGATTTTAATACAGATCCAACAGAGAGCCAACAGCACAAACCAAGGACATTTTGCTTCACTCTATCTTATCGCTAAATTTCTAAAAAAATGTTCATCCACTATCTACCTCGCAACATTGTGATATTATTTGAGGTGAATCCCCTACTGCTCCGACTTCAGATGTATTGATCAAAACTGGCAACATCATTAAACCCTAACCCTACCCTACGACGACAAACATATCCATTTAACCACAATAAATAAAAAACTGAACTTAAGACTGATGACGCAGTAATGTTACATTAACAGCTGTATGACAAGACGTGCTAACATTTCTGTCAGGGCACATAAAACTATGCTGGCGGCAAGTATAATCATTAATTCCCTCACCCTGTGCAGTACATAGAGGAGGAAAAGGTGCAGAGCATAAAGTAACTGATACAGCGAGCTCTCATTACCATGGCTTCTCTTGTGGGAGTGGCATCTCACGCTGTATGGGATTATGGCTGCTCGGCTGGTAAATAAGGCTATATCTTCACTCATATAACCGTTCTATCCTACTTTACAGTCACTTCTCTTGTATAACAACTCTGTGAGCTATCTAAATATAATCCCAGAGCATTCGGTGAAGGCACACTGTCCACAACATGCTGTTCACAGTCAAGCAGCTGCTGGCACCCAGGTAGATGCCTCAGTTCTAGGTCTCTCCACCCTGACACAAACAGCCCTGGGCACTGGCTGGCTGCTGTGTCACAAGACTGGCAGGCAACCAGCCATGCTGGGGAGGGTGGGGCTCCAAAGAGTTTTATGAGTTGCTGTCTGGATGCAGCGGCCTCTCGGAGACAAGCCACCTATTGATCCTCGTTTCACTGTGGCAGCGCGGGGTTGAAGGTAGTTTTCTCTTTCGTGTCACATCTGTTCCTGTCTTTTTTTAACAAAGCTACGTAGAGATAATGAGACAGATGCTGTACGGATATGAGATTTATGATATGTCATTTCTAAATCTTGACATCAAGTAAAGCTGCAAACTGCACTAAAAGAAGCAGGTGCTGGGCTTATTTCTTGCTTTTTTGCCCTCTCAGCTGCAAAACTGAGCGGAAGATGTACACTTGACACAAAAGTCGTGTGTTTGTCCTACTAACCCGTAGAAGCACTCATCTACTTACTTATTAATCTGACCGTGTTCGAGAGATCCTATGGGAATACCTCCACGGCCAAATGGGCTCGGCTCTGAAACCGACACTGGAGCCCTGATGCACACACACACACACACATACACACACACTTAGTGAGCAGCTGTTTGGGGGAGCCCAGCGAGAGACAAATTTAAATTTTCATACCCTCTGGGTTACTCAAGCGCATGGTTACCCTGTGTAACTCTATATTCACCATGGCAGTCATAACAGCCACAGCCGTCCAGTGCAAAAACAGTAAGTACGGTCCATGTGAAAGACATTAAGGATATGAAAGATAGTTAAGATAGTAACATGAAACCTCTGGGAGAGGTACTACGCCAGAGTAAGTTTCCCACCAGAAAGACAAGACAAACTAACTACTTGCTCTGTAACACTATAAACCGAGACTCATCCTATGACTTTGCTATGTGTCACAGCAAAACTGGAATACAGCACTGCCACCAGGTCCTGCAGCTTTAATATCATAGCTCTTTTCCACAGACATCACAAGTGTCTACACATCACTGATCATTTAACGTAACAGTGAAAACATTTCCATTCTCACCATCCGTGTCATCTCCTCTGTATCGTTTTCAAATGAGGCTACAGTGAAATGCTTACCGCAGCTCATTTGAATACTGTGGGAGATCTCTGCATGTATGATAAGCCCGCAAACTGCAAGCCACACATTTTCATTTTGGATCAACAAAACTCAAATGGTTCAAAGAAAAAAATCTAATTGCAATGACTCAGCGAACAAAGCATTTAAAACATATTCTGTCTTGTTCTGTACCACTGGAGGCAGGTTGCGAGTGGATTTATCTACTGGCTGTTTTGTGCATTGACCGGTAGAGCCATTCAAGCATTGATAAACTGGCTCTTATTGTGTAATTACTTACAAAGACGCTAAACTGTGTCTCTGTCGTGTTGAGCGGTAATAGAACTTATCTCGTGATATTTTTCCTGTTGCACTCTGCCAGTTTGGAATCTGAATTGCACAGGGAAGGACGCTACAGCCAACTCTAAATGCTTGCCCGGGGTGCTCTATGTGCTGCTGTACGCATCAATATGTTCCTTGAAGTGTTGAGGACGTGCACAATGAAGCCTGACGGTGCGACCTCACACACCCTCGCAGAGTGCATCAGGGTTTGACAGTCTTTTTCATCTTCGAGTCACAGTGCATGGTGCACTCACAACTACAACTTTAATAGATTCAACATCCAAAGATACACAATAATGCAACACTTGGGTTAGGAAAAGCAATATACTGTTTCAAGATATGTGGTTAAAAACTCACAGTTATCGTAACGTGTACATTTTCTTATACATGATATTTGTCAGAATACATATATTTCAAGTTTAGATCTGGTTTCATGTTTGATAAGAAATTATATTGTGTGAAATTAAAATAAAGCTTTTTTTTTTCTCCACCCAAATAAAACGTAATGATTCCTTAAGGGTCTTTCAGAATGATGATAGCAATAATATTTGCGTATTAAGCGTACAGCGTGAAACCATGATCATTTCTGAGATGGTTATTGTTCTATGAAATTCTCATACAGTTGCAACCCTCAGTAGGAATAACAGAGTAACTCATCATACGTTTCAGGATACGCTGCCCCTGACAACAATAGTAATCAAGACAATACAGCGATTCTTTAATCAGGAATGTAGTTTTTTTCCTGCATTGTGGTGTCAGTTTTATAAAATATGACATGAACTGAAATGAAAAAACATATATAAAAGTGCACAGTCTTAACTTAGTGCCCCTTTATCACAAACAGTCTGCAACTTGCCATCATTCCCACATAAAATAGTAAAGTGGCAGAAAGCAGAACAGTTCTGGACTTTTAATGTTTAAAGGAAGGACGAAACTATGGCTCACTAAGTTTACACCACAAGGAGTTATAAAGTATGTCTTAATGAAAACATCTACAATGTAGAATGCGAGTGTATCAACAATCCCATCAGAAGAGGAAGCAATACAGTATCTTGCTGTATCGATATTTCATCCCAGTCCAAATAAACACAGAGCTGATTGCATCAAGCCGGTCGTTCTTTCTAACCTTCCTCGCTGATAGTGATCAACAACCTTCTCTCCAGCTGGCAGGCAGTCTTGTGTGTTATGCATTATAAACATCCCCCTGCACAGCTAGAAGACGCTCAGAGTACAGGTGGGACTGTTGGATGTATTTCCTAGCCGATGTAGCTTCTTGAAATTCCATCAACCTTGTAAGATGAGGTTTCTACTTTCTGCTGGGTGTGTTTCCGACAGGATATGGCTTTGAAACAACATAAACAGTCCCTGTAGGTCAAGTGAAGCAAAGACCTTGTGCCTCTAACATACTTTTCACAGTCTGTCCCGGTTGTCCCTGCAAAACAAAAGAGCCCACAAACACAAGAACCTGAATAATTCAAGGCAAAGTGTAATGCAACCCTCTCTCATCGTGGCGATGTTGGAAATGACGGCAAATACACCCAACGAGGAGGGAGAAGTGAACCCAACGACCACTTAGGCTCAGGCTTTTTGTCACACATATCTGGCAGGCATGTTTGGGATGAAATGCCTCTCGCTGCTCGCCTCACAAGAAACAAGTCGTTTCAGCGAGATGTTAGGAAATACACGTGAGTGAGTGTAAAGTTAGCACTCACAGTTTCCCTCTGAGCTGGTGCTTTAAGTAAATGTTACATCACACATGCACCTTAAATAAAAAACCGGGCTCAGATTATCTGGATCGTGACTGCCCAGCTCTTTGAAAGCTAGCTGATAGAATAGAAGTTCGATCTAAAAGGAAAAAAAAAACAAAAACACCCGATATGAGGGCGAATATAGGCATAATCTCCCATTGAGCACAACTTTAAAATGCAATGTTTAAACCGCACAGCTATGACTGACAGCTCATACAGCTAATGTAATGATAAGCATGCCAATCGTACTGAAACAACCTGCTTGCCAAGACGAATAAATGAAAATCAATGCTCCTGATGATGGCTTGTCCTAAATGTTTGACTCCGAGCCAGCTGTTACGGCTACGACTATTCTTTGAAACAAAATATCAACGAACAATACACATGCTTACATAAACGCATTTGAGGCGTTCAAAAGCATGGGGTTCATCACCGTTTGCACTCAGCCCAATAACTTTATTATTTACGTAATGCACTATATATTCATCCCGTTGGAGAAAATGCAATACTCGTGCATGGCTGCTCGTTACAAAGAAGTGCTTTTCATTTTTCAATAAGTACACCGAACCGTAACGTTTGGCTAGCAAGTGGCTACTTCAAGCCTGGCTAATCAGCAGCTAACGGCTGGCTAACGTTGATGCTAGTAGCTAGAGTATCCCTTTACTTGCTTACCTTCAGCGGCCTCGCAGATGTTTTTCTCATCGTCCCATTTAGTTTCCCTGCAAGTAACAGCTTTTGGGTATCGTATACGTTTCCAAGACCAACAATTCCTAACTTTTTAGCATCTTCATAGGTGGAACTAAGCGTAAAATCCCAAACCGGACCACCACCGACAAAGTAATTTCTCCACCACTTACAACAACAACGTCAACCGAAGAATTAACCCCGCCCCCCGCGACGGACCAACCAATCAGAGAGAGGAGTGTGTTTTATTGACATTCATGAGCACCAATGGTCACGCTCGGGGTCTTTGACTGACGCTCCCCAGTAGAGTAAACACCAAATGAGAACGACAGAGTATATGACACTCGCTTGCCAATTGGCTGCAGATAAATAATGGCCAGGGGGTTTAGTCCATGTAGCCTATGAGTGTGCCACTGTGTCCAGAGTGACAGGTGCTTTGGAGTTGACAAAATAGCCGGGGCGGCATCACAGCCGCGGTGAGGTCATCTAGGATGATGTAAAGCCTACGTCATGAGCGGTGCTAAATAAAATAAAAACACACACACATAGGGCAAACATTCACCTTTTAAAAAGTTTAATTTTCCCCAAGTAATATAAAACAAAACACACTCCAACACAATAAAATTCAAATTACATTGAGCAAACTGAAACAACATTTTGAGGGAATGACAAACCACAATCATGTAGGAGACGAAGTAGGTGTTAAAGTAAAAACCTAGTTCCACCGACAGCTGAGTTGGACATGCTTCTGTTGCATTAATTAGGATAAGCAGTCGACAAATATGTTGGCCAATTTATTCTTTTGCGATTCATCTATCAAGAGGAAAAGTTTCCTGTCTCAATATCTGAAACTGCACAGCTACATGTCCTAACAACTGTTACAAAATATTGTACAAAAACTCTGAAATGAGCTTCTTATGAGAGGATGAAGGATTATAAACTGCCGGTCAAAGTGACGGACAATTCCCTCTGGCCAATGACAACTGCCAAACTCAACGCCGCCTCCTGTCTGGACTTCTGCTGCGTCTCCGTCCGCCAGTCCTGTGGAAAACCACAAGTCAAATTAAAACGGGAAAAACAGTTTCATTTTAAATTCCATCACAAGAAAACACGTTATATAAAACATTTTAGATCACATTCATCAGTTTCAACTGCATAGTTTATAATAACTTTATCATCAACATCCTAGGATAAGTGATATATATTTTTTTAATAACAATATGAAGGTGGCCACCAAAATATAGCACAAACACGTGACACAGTAGTTTTGTGAGTTTAACAGCCATCACATCCAAACACACACACTGATAAGCACACACAACCCCTCACCTCCTCTTGTTCTTGGGGGGCCCTCTGACAAATCCCCAGTCAACGCTGATAGGCTGGCCCATCATGTCCTGACCGTTGAGCCCTTCCATGGCTGCCTGGGCCTCTTTGTATGTCTCATACTCCACCAGTGCATATCCCTAGGGACAGGACATAAGGACGCCGTGTAAGTAATTGCACGTTTACAGCACCGCTGCTTTGGAATTTGGTGGCTTTTCACTATTTGAATAAACAACAGCCATGTAAACAAGGCCTTTTATCACTGAATAATCCAAAAAACGTCATTCCGGATGACAGCTCAAACCAGTGTGGGATCACTGGGAAAACACGTTGAACCTTGCACAAATGCTTAGCCAATATTATGCATTTTATCTTCTGAAGCACTGAAAAAATGACCAATAAAATGTATAAAAGTGTTACTACATCATGCTAATCTTCAAACCACCTGTAATATACATGAACATTCTCTGTGCTGGAGGGAAATGACAGTGGAGGACGAGTTTTGGGCCAAAGATGCTTCGTTCTGAATTCATACTCAAAACAATGCTGCCACCTTGTGGCTTAGAGGAAAGTTAACACAATCCCTCACATCTGGACAGCAAGAAAGGGTCAACATGTCTATTTGTATATATACAATGGACACCCTCTATCCTTAGACCCTGAATTCGTATTTTTAAAGAATGAACGAAACAGGTAGAGCAACAGAGAAGATATCCCTCTCCTAGGATGGAGAACCAGGATGACAAAAAGCATTCACGTTTGTAAAAAAAAAAAACATGAATATGAATCCACGAGGAAATAGTAGCGACACAAATGTTTACTTTTGTAAATAAAGATACTATCTGCTGTACGTAGAACTCAAGAGGTCTGGTTTCATACACACAAATTTAGATTTTAAAGAAGAAAGCAAACCATTTGTCATTGTAATGTGATGTTTTTTTGAAAAGTTACATTATATAATATATACAGTTTCACCCTCTTCTCCATCTGGAAACAATATCACTAAAGCAACAATTCTGAGAGATTCAGAGAAACTAGGGCAGATATCACATTTTCCAGTTGAGTCAACATGACTTTTGGAGCTTCTTTCAGAGAATTTGCAGCTAAAGCATAAAAACAGACATTTGGTTTTGAGGTTGACATACATGGCTTTGTGGTGACACCATAATTGGTGGTGTGGGCCGTTTATTTTTTGGGGAACCAAACATGAATGTTTCTGTTTTTCTCCACTGCATCGATTTAATGCGAACACCCCTTCCATGAATTGAAAGTCACACTGAAACAAACAAACTGCTGATGCTGCTGCGTGGTCAACTGTCTCACCTTGAGGTAGCCTGTTCTGCGATCAAGGTTGAGATGCAGGTTCTTGATTTCTCCAAACTCTGAAAACTTGTCATGGATGTCTTCCTCTGTGGCCTCCTCATGCACACCTGTCACAAACAGGATCCAGCCCTCCACAGCTGCAACACGACAAGAAAAGGCACCAGGGGTCAGATAGTCTCACCTAAGCGCTCATTACTTGCAAGACGTACAAATACACACCACTCTAACCAAAATGAAGCCTTCAGAGATCCTCATCTAACTTTGTTATGTATCAACTGTTTATTTGAGACACAGAGGGACACTTGCATTTTTCCAAAAGCCATTTCCTTAAACTAAAAAAAACAACTTAACTCAAAATCATAATTAACTGGATAAACATTTTTTAAAATATGTTTATCAAGCTGCTCTCTTTCTATACATATAATGTATGTCCATTCTTGATTTGTGCAATACAAAAAGGGAAAAGTAAAATAAAGCAGCAAGCTTTGTTCCAACTGCACCACTTGGTGGACAGGTATAGTTTTTATTTTTGTATTGTACAGTGGACAGAATATTTTTTGTCTAGATGGGACCATATGTGCACGCAAGTTTTTTTTTAAAACGTTGTTGCCAAATGGGATGTGATTGGAACTGGGGGGAAAAAAAAAGCTAATAACTGGTGACACAAGCTGTTGTGAGTTAACTGCATTCAGAGCCAACAGAGAGGGTAGGAACTTAATATATCGCAGAGGCACTTCTAGGTGACAAAGTATAGACGTTAGTTTATTAGTTTACATTAAAGCTGGACATCAAAACTTACATCTCTGCGGGCCTGGCTCGTCCCCGTCCTGCTCCACAGTATCATAGTCCTCCTTGATTCTGGACCGGGCTCCTTCCTCTGGAAACAACAACACAGAAATATACTTACAACTACTGACTGCAGCTAGCACACTGTATTAAAAAAAAAACTTAAACAGGAGGATTACATGAACGAGTGTCCAAACAGTGGTAACTCACCTGAGCCAAAGCCTCGTCCTTTCCTTTTCTTGGCCTTCTCCTTCAACTTGTGGATGCTTTCTGAAGACAAAAAAGTTGAACAAGTTAGAATCTCTTTAAGTGCACCCTCGGTTTGCAGTCCAGCAACAAGCTAGCGAACTAACGCTGCTCCGCTTTGTACTGTGGTAAGACTTTTCGTAGTTAATTAAATAAAAGATGCTCGTAATCATATTCTCTACATATTGAGATTGTAAGTTATGCCCATATTAGCCAATCTTACCATAAGCTAGCTGATCGCTATAAAGAAAACTCAAAGGCATGCTAGTCGTGGCTAATAACAAGCTAACTTATACCTTCAGTTAAAGTAAATTACCGGCACGGTGCTAAGTTAGGTAATTGTTGCTAATTAACTTTTGCGAACCTGAAGGTCGAACTACATTGAGAAATTATAATAGCCACGAACAAGTTAGCATTAGCTTACAAGCGGCATTTGAATGAACCACCGGTGCGATGTTAGCTTGATATTAGCCTGTTAGCATTTCTCAGGCCTGCCACCACGCAGTCAGCGTTTGAAGCATTTTCGACCTTTTTGGCGTAAAGTTAGACCTCAATATTTCACATCATTGGAAAGCCAATGTTATTGAGCATCTGCTATCGATTGTTGCAAGTATTAAATTTACCATCACCATCCTCATCCATAGGAAAGTCCTCTCCTCCCGCCTCATGAAGATCCAACACGTCCGCCATGATGTCTGTGTGTGTTCGCCGCTGACCGACGCAAAGTGCGCACGCAGAAAGAGACAACGGGCTGGCGGAGGTTGCCAGGTGGCGTAAAAGTAAGTAAGTACAGTACATGTTACAGGACAGCAAACAACAGTAAATCTAATTTATGCCTTGCTTCAGTTTCTCCCAAACAACACAATCAGCAATCAAGCTGAATACATTTAGAGGTATTTATAAAGAATTTTGATTCCCAAACAACCCATCATTTTGCACTTAGAGGTGTTTTGGGGGTGAGAGAATTGTTAAAAGTAATTCTCTGGCAAAAAATGTGCTTAAGTATTAAATGTACAAGGAAAAGTTTCATATACATATATTTACATGCACTGTATGCTACAGGCTGACTGTTTTCCTGATGCTGAATCTGATATTCAGCATTTTTCTGATTATTGGACTCGCTGTTTTTTTGTTTTGTTTTTGTCTAATTTTCAAATTATGTTAAAAATTCACAGCATTAGGTCAGATACAGCATGCAATCTGCAAAGTAACTAAAAACTAAACTTGTCAAAGATTATACTTAAGAACAATACTTTAGTGAATGTTCTTAGTAACATACCGTCACTGGCAGGAGAGACTTTTGATTATTCTGAATGCAAAACCATAGTTTCGACTTTATTTTTTGACTATTTATGTTTATTTGCCGTTAGAGGGAGAAGGTGGGTACATTTGTGTGCATCTGCACAGACGTATTCTGGACCATCGTTTTATTGTATTCCATTATTACTACTGTTATCTTAATAATGCACCCTGCAGCTCTGGGAGATGCTTTGCTGTTGACAATAAAGACTTGAATCTTGAATCTGAAATGCATTATGTTAAACGAATTAACACGACCAGCAGAGGGCTTTCACACATCCACACAGGCTCTCGATCAGTGTGATGAGGCCTGAGGTACTGTCACTTGATCACCATCTGGTGGCGAGTTGGATCAAATGACAGAAGACTAACAGGCCCTCTTAAATAGAAATAACACAACAAATTGACACACTTTCCAATTTTATCTCCAAATGTGGAATCAGAACAGGCTGTTGAAATCCTCTATTACTGACGGGGAGGCTGAGAGCTGCAGCCAAAAAAGAGGCTGGGAATGAAAACAGGGATAATATTGTAAGACTGACCGTCACACTGGAGGCAGAGCTGGATATTGTCCCTCTTTATTAGTGTAGAGAGCAGTGAAAAAAAAATAATTGTCACACAGATTCTAGAAACATCATGTGGGGGAACCTGGGAGGGCTTTCTTTGCTGTGTTGGCATTAAGTATACTTCTCCGGGATTGAATTGGGATGTAAATACGATACCTCGTGACTAATTTTTCCAGACTGGATATGAAGGAACAGCTGAGGATTTGGGGAGTATGTTTGGTGGCATTAGCGAGGGCTCTCAGGTGTTTGTATGTACCGAATCGACAGCAGGCCTGAGTGGTGGGGATCAGTTTACTTGTAGTCTTGGTGCTGAGTGAAGGTGAAATGAAATGTGACTATAAATAATATGCAGTTAACACAGAAACAATAAAAAAAGCAGTTTATTCTAGCGATGGTTTCTTTTTGACCCTCGTCTGTCGACGCAAGTTTAAGGCGATGAACCGCTGCTTGAAGTTACAGATTTAAATGGGAAACAGTCGCTTTAAAAATAAAGTGGAAGGGTTAAGTTTCCACTACGAGCGCTCTCGCGGTATCTGACAGTGTTGCCGTCTAGCGGCTGATGTCGGTAGAGCGGCAGGTCAGAGGTCATCAGAGGAATCCCTGGTGCTCAGAGAGTAAAAGGACCGGCGAGCCCCGGTTCTGCTGCCATTGCAATCCAAAACCACAATATGAGCAATGACGTGGATTAATAGAGGAATAAAAGAAAAGTGTGTCTGCGGTCGGACAGAGACAGTGGTGGTGGTTTATGCTCATGAGCAGTCTATTACTGCGTTGCACTTAGAAGCAGCAGAGGTTGTGTAGGACATGTCATGTGGTGGGTTTACTTAAGTTCAACTGACGTGAACTCCGAGATAACAAGGTGAGTCGAAGATAGCCGACGCCGAGGACAACCGCTGAAAAAAAAAACCTTTCGTGTAATTCTGCAATTTGACACATGTGAAGGTTTCGACGTCTTTTACGCACGTGTGTATCGTAATTAATCAGCACAGAAACTATTCGATTACAGATCTCAGGAAATGACCTGAGCTTTAACCTCGTGGATCTTGAAGCAGCACGCGAGCACAAAAAAGTGTCCACATGGCCTCTGTGTCAATGAGGAGCCGCGTGGTAACGTCCACAATCTGACACGAATCCACCAATCGCGCGGCACCTTGATTCTACAGTTGCGGCAGAATATTTGTTCTTAATGTCTTTCATAATCAGCGCTCATTCTGCTCCGATGCTCTTTAAAAATCATCCGTCATTCATTTGTTTTGACCTCGGTGCTCCTCTCAAACGAAGCAAACGGGCTGTCGCTGTTTTCAAGCATTTTTGCTGTTCGAATGAGCTTTAAAAGCAGCGGGAGAGAGACGTGCTCAGACCCTTAAGTAGAAGCAATACCACACTGTGAAAATACATCATTTAGCACAGTAATTAGTCTTATTTAATAAGTATTTTTATCATTATGAAATAACTGTTGATTGCAAAGTGTGATGGTTATTGAATAATGACACCATCTGCATTGAGATTGGTTCCCTATACTTCATTTTCAAGATTTGATTTTTTTTCTGCCACAGTGAAGAAAATCTCCAGATATATACATATTTTGTCTTGTGTTGCTGGCAGTTTTAAATAAATGGAAGCCAGTTGTCTTAGCGACAGCGGTGACAGCGACAACGATAGCGGGGCAAAAAAAGTTTTCAATTTAAGTAAAAGTGTGTCAGTATTAACAGCAAAATGTCCTGGAAGTCTCAAAAGTAAAACTACTTATGATTCTTGTCAGTGTTTTATTATCATATCTCGTGTTTTTGAATTAATATTACAGCTGCATTCATGTATATATTGCGTCATGTACTGTTGATGTTTCAGGCCGAGCTCATTTTATCACTTTATATTCTGCTGGGGAGTTTGTTGCTGTCGCATGGCTTTCCTGTGAAATCCACATATCTCAACAAAAGTCAACTTTTCATGGCGTCAGTCTGTTTTCAGCTTTGTGACAATGCATGATCCAGTTAATACAACAGAGTTTTTAAAGTAATGTTTATTAACGTAAGTAGTAGACACATTTTCTCAACACATAAAGGAACATTTCTTCCACAGCTTTACGGAGACCACCGAAAACGTCTCAAATCAAGTTATTGCACTCGACGGCGGACTGTTTTATCTCGCCGACAGTGGTGGACTCTGTGATCACGCCATTGATGCTTGGTGCTCACACACACACACACGCACACACACACACTCAAAGTTGATGGACGGTGTTTCCCAGATGTCGAACCTTTAATGTGAAGATGCCGACCACATTGTAATCACCATCTCGTCACTGCTGTGTACATTCACCCCAGGCGGCAATTTTAAAAATGCACTTGTTCATCTATATACGTCTATAAAAACATTTTCTATATATTCTCTTACAGACTTCTGAATTTCGTTATACAACCCTGTGATAAATAATCACTGATAAAGCCCCACATTTGGAGATACGTGGAATTGACTGGAAAACAACGGGGTGGAAAGTCGTAATCTGAAAAGTAGCTAGTAACTCAAGTTGTCAGACAAATGTAATGGAGATAATGATGCACTATTTACCTCTGAGATGTGGTGGCGTAGACGCTGAAATTGCATCAGATGGGAAGTAAAGAACCTCTGCTTACATTATACAAAGCTACGGACAAAAGACACGAGACCTTCTGTCGTAGAAAACACTTAATTGTGCTCGTTCCCCAACAAGCAGCGTAGCACAATATGAAGAGGCGCATAAACAGATGGATACGCAGGTTGTCATAGCGACATCGCAGACACACACAACGGCTGAACAAAAGAGAAGAAATCGATTTAAAGAATATATTCAAAGGACGACACATAAGATGCACACGTGCACAAAAAAGAAACTAATAATTGGTAGAAACAGATTAAAAATATGAAGTAAGAGACAAACAGCCCCAGTATGATGACACACAGGAGAAGTACAGTATCTTCTGTTGTATCAGGGGCTGGTCTCATCCTGCTGTAGATTACACACACACACACACACACACACACACACACACACACTGTGTAGGGCAGCTGCTGATAGGATTAATCAGTGTCAAAGGTCAGCACCACTCTGTCTCATCAACTGACCCTCTGTTAACAGGACAGTGTGTGAGAGTTTAACCCCCTCCGTCATCAGAAACCGGGCACATGAAACCGAGCTCGGGACTCATGAATCATCAAACTGTTTAGTTTAGTTGTGTATGAAATAAAGGAAAGAACTCACACGTGACTTCCGCCCAGAACGGTTGGAGCAGTTCCGCAGGAAAATGAAATCTTTGTGAAGCTGTTTGTTGAGTCTGTGACGCCTTCGCTGTCATGGTCTGTTTTTTTTTGTTTTTGCTTTTTACAACATTTGTAGGCCAGAGTACCTCAGCAGCACCACAGCACTTCATCAGAATGCTGTTTATCACTCGCAGCGTCTTGCGATTTTGGATATTGCACTTGGCCATATGTTAGCTTAGCTTAGGGAGTGAAACAGGAAACAGGGGAGAGCGAGTGAGGGGTGACGTGCAGCAAGGGGCCATCGTTGAGGATTGGGCCGCCGCTACACGAGTCGCCTGCACCAGTTGAGCAATCAGGGCAATGTCTTGATCATCTTTTGATGAATTGTGCACCCTTCTTTTTTTTTTAAACGGCAATATGGCAAATAAAGAAGACATACATCTTCAGTAAAGCTCCATGTTAAGGTGTCTGTAATAAGATTAGTTAGGCCTTTATAAGTCCTAAAAAGGTGCCTATATTATTTATAAGCACTTCTAAGAAATTTGTTCACAGTTTGGCAACGTGTTAACATAAAACCTTCTGAGTTTCTTTATAATAGCATCATAAACACGTTTATTGAGTTTATTATTAGTATGTCATTGTTAAGCCTTTATTATTACTTTATCAAGAGTAATACAACTAAAACTAAAAACTTCAGCCATCAGATAACTATAGTAAATATAACGTAAGTCAGAAATGTATTTAGGTTCAGCTCTTGAGTAAATGTGTGAAGATTGATGAGCAGTCAGCAGCTCCAACTCACACACTCTCACTCAGAAACAGAGTGGACTTTGTGTCTCTCCCGTGACGGCGACCAAGCGCCAAGGTTCAGCCGACACAGAGATCGTCGGGTCGGTTGTTTACGTTGGAGGCGATTAAGCCGTGATCGACTCATCCTCTGGAGCTATAAAAGCCTCCAGCTCCCTGACAGAAGACACCATTAGGTCAAAGAACCCCGGGAGTTAAGGTAAGTCCTCTGGCTGCTGCACTCTGCTGTACACTGACTGTTACATTATTAGAAACTTCTCCACCACTTTGTTTCACTGTGATCTCTGACTTTTCTGACTAACTCTTCTCACTTCCTCCAGGTCCGCCTTCCTCATCTGCAGCTATGAAATTCTCCCTCGTCGCCGCTCTTGTCATTGTGCTGGCTGTTGCCCATGGTAAGATATATTTTCGTTGATTAAAAAAAAAAAAGCTGTATTTGATACACATAATGCATTCTTAGGCTCACACATAGATTAAATAGATCAACTTCTAAATATCTGCTTCACTTTCTGCACATAAAGACACTTTCTACAGCTGAAAACTTGATTTTAACTCGACCCCTGTGCAGTTTAGAGAAAGTGTTATAAGTTTTAAATGGTCCAGATTTTCTGAACCCACAGAGGACCATGTAAGGATTCCACTTAAATCATCTAAACCTTTTAACATCCAGCTGAGAACTACTCCTTATCCAATAGCTGTTTTGTATGTGTATACCTTCCTCAAGTTTTTAACCAAATGTCGCGGATTTAGGGAAATAACAGCGAATGTGTGTTTGCAGGCGCTGAGTCCGTGTCTCTGGTGAAGCGTGACGTCAAGTCTGAGGTCGACAGGATCGCCCAGGTTATCAACGGCATGTCCGCCAGCATCACCACCGTGACCCAGGACCTGGTGGAGAAGGTGAAGGCTCTGGAGGTGACCAACACCGCCCAGTAAGTGACAACCAGCAGAAGATCCACAGCTTTAACATCTGACCCACAGCCGCAGGATTGTGTTTGCTTTGTGGAGGAGTCTAGCTTTCGTTGGCACACAGTAGCTTTGACTTTGTTTTGCCTGTAATTCTGGGGATCTAGAAATCATAAGTGAGCAGCAGGTTGGAAAGGCCATTTAAGGAAATCCTTCAAGGATGCAGTCTGAGTGTGTGTGTCATGAAGAACAAAATGGCATATAGAAGTTCTAGAAGCGTTAATTTCCCCTCAGAAAACATGACATTTTTTTGCTTTTCTGACTTATTTTTATTAGCTGTACACCAAAACATGCAGTACAAGTTTATAACATGATTTTAGAGATGAAAAAGTCCCGGCAAATTACACATAAAAAAAACAAAACACAAGGCTGAAGGCTAACTACCTGTAAATTGGTTGTTTTTGAGATTAAACTCACATCCAGAAATACACACCGCACACACCCTGGCTAACCTGGCGCAGTTAGCTGTCGCACTAATAAAATGTCAGGCAGTTCAACTTCATTGATCTTTATTTTGATAAGAGTCGGAGTCAGCAGCAGTGATTAACAGACGATCCTCTATCTTCCGCAGGACTTACGTGGAGGACAGCAGGGCCAAGATCCTGCCGCTGGTCGAGAGGGTCCAGGCCGAGGCCGCCAAGCTGCAGGAGCAAGTCAAGCCCTTCATCACCAACATCGAGGAGCAGATCAAGCCCGTGACCGACAACTTCAACGCTCAGGTCAAGCCTCTGACCGACAACTTCCAAGGCCAGGTCAAGCCCCTGACTGACTTGATTGAGAAGCTCTTCCAGCAGGTGATGGACCAGACCAAGGCCCTGCTCCCCCCCCAGTAAAGCTCGCTGCTGGTTGGTTCCAGCCGCGACTGGTGTTTACTTGAATGTCATCATTAAAGGGGTTTAAAGTCATCATTTTTGAGCTGCCTCATTCTTTATACTGTCTTATGTAAGCAACGCTATTTGTGATGATTTATGAAAAGCCAAAGGGCGAGTCATAACGTCCACATGAAATATACTGTAGCAGAATTTGATTGAGGTAGACGTCGATATCCACATTACCTCTGACCTCTGGGTCATCTGTGTTCTCCATCATTCATGGTTCAATATTCTGAAGTCAGACGTCAGGCCGCTGAGATCAACCCGAATTCACAGATGCATCGACTTTAGGCCGATAACTAACCTCGTACACAATCAGAGCGATAACCACAACTGATGTGAGCGTCTCGAAGCCGAAGAGGTTCCGCCTCGTTCATTCTTATCACGCCAACCTTTAAAGCTTGAGGGGGGAAAAAGCAGATTAACAACACATGCGTTCGTATATTTGATTTAGCGCTTGGACACGGCTTAGGACGCCAATCAATAACTCAGGAAGGCTTGAAATGCAGAACTCACAAGATAATAAAAGGCTAGATCACTATGAGAAATTAAAATGAGGTAATTATGAGATTCATCTGACTTTTTTCTTACCTGTCAGATTCCACTTCGCTCTGCGAGCTGCAGGGACGGAAATAAACGCCACTTAACACGAACCCTGCAGACACGAGCCAAACTCTAAATGAGAAGATTAACCGACAGGTGAAATAATAAATCACTCCAGCTGAAAGATCTGGAATGATTTTTACACACACAGTTAAAAATAGCCGGTTCCTTATCGATCAATAACTCAAACAATAATAAGCAGAGATATGGATTGTTAAAAGTATTTGTATGCTGTTAAGAGATTATATCCTATCGATCTTAACTGAGACCAAGGTTGAGTAATATTTTATTATTTAACCATCATTAATAAATGATAAATGTATATTTAATAAACATGATTTTAGAGCTCGGCCGGTACAGGATTCTTTTGTAGGGATGCTGATCCCGATATTGGGAAGTAATTCATTTTCTATATCGATATATCGGCTGATTTTAGTAATATTTACACAAACACACATGTTTCGCAACCACCGCTAGAATGTTATCAAACCCTAGAGAGAAACATCCGATCAGAAAAGGAGGCAGGATCATTTACAGTTTGACTCATTTTTGGTCATTTTCTTACTGGGAATGTTACAATTAGAATCAGCCCCAAGTATCTTTTCTGGATTAAGATGCGTAAAAAACAAAACGAAACGAAACAAACAAAAGCAACGAACAATCACATATGCAGATACGATACACAGGAGAATGTCGGCCGATAATGTCGATATGTCAGTCGGGTTTTACTTTAGTTAACAATTATTTCACTGATAACAAACAAATAAATGTGTTTATTAAGCAGTTGCTGATGTTTAAAGACTTTGTAGTTGATCTATAAACATTATTTTCAACTGAAACGGCTGAAATTAAAGCTTAAGTTAATATGAATTGATATTTTATCGATGATTGTTATTATAAAGCCCAGTTTTCACTATGAAGAATACCAAAAGGTTCCATATTTTATTAAAAGAACACTTTTTTGGAAATATTCCCTTCAAACACTTGACGCAGGACGTCTCTGCCACTTCTCCATGGAGACAAATCTGCCTTTGACCCAGTTCAGTCTGTTGTGCACAATGGCGCCACATCAGGGTGTCAACTCATTACTGCTCATCTTTGTTGAAAGGCGACTGGAGCACCTGATGTTTAGTCATTTTTTTTTTTTTTTTAAGGACTCCCTTTTTTATTATCGCGCAAGTACCAAAGAGAACCTCCAGCTCAGCGTCACGTCTTTGCGTGTAAGAGACGTTTTTTATTTCTTCTCCAGACTTGGCTCGAGTTCAAGCTTGTGTCTCAGAGCAGTGAGGGAGACAATGACTTGTTGTCAGTTCAACCACAGAACAACAAAATCACTAGTCTTCCATGCCGCTGTGGACTGTGGAGGCAACGAGATCCTTGTTGAAGAACTGAGCGGCATTTTTACTTTTTTAGATTTTTTCTCATGCCGGCTAAACACGAACCGGCTCGTTAATTGCCGCGAGTTAATAAAGCTCAGACACACCTGAATAATTATCGGCTCCCTCAGTTAAATACAGTAATTAAACAACAGATAATCTGTCTGTGACTTCCAGTTCGGTTGCCAGGCTACGAGAGATACTCAAGGTGGCCTCCTTGAGCTGATGTACGATCCAAATCCGGCTGAAGGAGCTTTTTTTTTTTTTTAATCTCGACAAAACC
>OMLP01027923.1:9991-32585 GCA_900302685.1 Spondyliosoma cantharus
TTGTGTTTTTCTGCAACAATGTGGCCGTTAACAAACCGTGCCTCTCTGCGTCCAGGCTGTCCAGAAGAGGTAAGACTGTGATCTTCTCCATCCACCAGCCACGCTACTCCATCTTCAAGCAGTTTGACCATCTGACCCTGATGCACAAAGGGGAGATGGTGTACGCGGGAGGAGCACACTATGCGCTGGAGTACTTCACAAACCTCGGTATGTGCGTGTGTGTGTGTGTGTGTGTGTGTGTGTGTGTGCAGAGATTTCTCTCCCAGCTCCGGCGGAACTACATCGTGCCAAGGCATACAAATTCTCCCCCACATTGTCCTTGATAATGAAGTCTTTAATCGGAACAGAATTTTCAAAAGATCACCTGAGTTTATACGAGCGGGTTTTGATTGCAGCCGTGTGCCAAAGGAGAGCTAAAGGCAGTGCATCAAAGGGCCACTGTAAGACAGGACGCAGTCACAATCCAACCACCTATCTACTGTACTCTGACTACCGTCGCCCTCTTTTTTACCTCCAGTTTGAAATGAGGCTGAAACAAAGAGAGAGTTCTTTTATGTTCTGAAAGTTCTTTGTTCCGGTGTGAGAAGAATTATATTTCCTGCGGAGTTTCTGCAGAACTTCTCAGGTTTTCTCTTGTTAAAATCAATTACTTGATCTTTTCTTTTCTTGCAACATCTGGCACCAGACATATGTTTTTTTTTTTCTGTTCAGACTTATTTGCCATAACTCTTCTGACGTTTTCATCCACGGTATAATCATTCAAGGTCAAATTTAGATTTTGTATTTGTCCAATATTGAATGTTTGAGAAGCAGATGGGAAATTAAGAGAGACTAAAGGTCCTTTTGTTTGATCTATAAAATGTCTAAAAAAAAAAGATGATTTCTGATTTCTCAAGATGAACCCAGGGATAGAGGAAGCTGAAATAAGGGACTGTTTGATATTTTAATGACTTTATCAAGTAGACATCACCAAAATAGCTGCCAGTTTCCCATCAATCTAATAACTTACTGGACAAATTATCTTAGCGCTCGCCTTTTCTTCGTTTCTCAAAATCCAATTCATTTAGAGAAACGCTTGTCAGACAGAGCTTTCTCTTTTGTGATCCTGTCCATCATTCCAGCTCTATTTATCAAAAAAATGGCCCTGGAAAAAGACTTCTGACAGAGAACGGTTAACCCTGATTGCTCTTCCTTTCCACAATCCTCTCAGTCTGCAGCCAGCTGAACGGTGGCTGAATGTGCAGTGTTGACTTGTGTTCAGTAGAGGGGGCTTTTTCTCGCCTGCCTCCCAACTCTTGCCCTTTTCTCGCAAGCCAAAGGAGTGGTTACTGTCATATTGTCAGCTGTTCATGCAGAGGTCAAGGATGGGTGCCCACTAGCCCTGCTGTCACCCCTCATCTACTGACTCGCTGTTGATCGCTTGGCAGTAGATGGGCAATGGGGGACCACACAGGAAGTTGCCAGCAGCGTTAGCAGCCGGGGCTAGAGGATTGGCGTTACTGCAGAGCTTTTCAGATCGTCTGCCTGGTAATGTAACATCGGGGTAGACGGTGTCCATGGTGGATCGTCTCTGAAGCTTCAGCAAATGCTTCCGCCGGCTTGGAAATGCTGCGAGCAAATGAGGCGTGATAAAACAGCTGGCGGCCAACATGGCAATGCAGAGTGATAGGCTATGGCAGATGATGTCTCGTGGGCAAAGCATCATTTGCAGTTTCCTACTGTATGAAAGACATATCTTGTTTTTCAGCACACACACCACTTACACCAGCTGATGCCTGTGTGGATATTCTTTCTCTGTCTGCAGCAATAGTTTATTGATCAGTTACAGGTGTGACCTTGGGCAGTAACAGTATATTTCACCTGATTAAATCGTCATCTGTATTTAGTAACCAGAGGCTATCGCACATCCAGTTTTATTGTTCTCATGAAAGTATGAATAGTTATATGTTTCCCTTTGTTTCCAGTGTCTACGCTAATCTAACCAGCTGTGTATTTAGCATACAGACGATGATGAGTATTGTATCTATGTATCCTCTCATTCAACTCCTAGTCTTGTATTCTCTTTTTTTAACCCTGGATGTTTTTTTTTACCAGAGTTTATTGTCCTGTGTTGCCTTCGGCTACGGCTGCGAGACCTTTGCCAAGTACGAGCAGCAAGGCGTCGGAATCCAGTGGTACAACATCAACGTGAGTCCAGAAGAGGGAAAGCGCTACACCTTCCTCGTGTCCATCTTCATGATGCTCGTCGACGCTGCTATTTACATGGTGCTCACCTGGTACATTGAGAATGTCTTTCCAGGTACATGATGGATAAGTTTATGTTATTTGTACACTATCTACTACTGCCATTTCTAAAAGAAGATGGAAAGATGCAAACATTGCTACCATATTCCCTCAAGCCAAACCATCATTAAATTCTTTCCACACTTGATCCCAGGCCAGTATGGAATCCCAAAGCCATGGTACTTCCCTTTCACTTCCTCTTATTGGTGTGGGACGGCCTCGAGGACCCACGTTGACCCCGACCTGCTGAAGGACACAGCATATAGCGGTAAACAGCCGTGAAAACTTTCACTTATGTGGTGTGTTACCGGAGTCTGACATACCCAGTTATTATGTATGTGCCAGATTCTTAAGTTAATTGTGGAGTGAGTTAATTGGGATGGGTCGCAAACAAACATTAGCACCTTTTTTGTCACATTGGGTGATAGTCGAGCTCGGCCCTTTGTGAGAAAAAAGGTGAGTTTCAAGGTAGGCACGTGCCAAAAGAAAAGCAAACATCCAATTAGAATTCAGAGTAAGCGCACAAGCTCGTTATTTTTTATCAGCAGTGTTTTCTTTTCACTTTTTTTCCGAAGGTCCAATCAGTATTTTGACAATATAAATTAAATGAATAATCACATACTGTGCATAATGAAACAGTTAGAGAGAAAACGCAGGATTTGGTGTGTCAACCGTATTTTTTTTTTTAAAAGGTGTTTTAGCACCAGCAGAAATCACACAGTTCAGTTTTGTTTTTATCTTGTATTAGTTCAAGTTTTGTGACACGTGCATCATGGTTTACGTCTTTAAAAGACATCTCTGTCTTTAACAGCTCTGCCTCGACGCTTGACGTGTGTTTGTGTTTTTACTAAAGAGTATCTGGAGAAACCGCCACCACATCTGAAGGCAGGGGTCTCAATCCGCAACCTCGTTAAAATCTACAAGACTGGGAAGAAGCTTGCTGTGGACGGACTGAGCATAGACTTCTACGAGAATCAGATCACATCTTTTCTTGGCCACAATGGAGCCGGCAAAACAACCACGATGTGAGTTGCATTATCTATTCCTCCCATGCTCCGCCGCTTGGCTCAACGCTCATGTGATTTCACAGGGTGCAACTAATCTAACTTGTACACAATGCCAACTGTACTGTAGCGCCATTAATTCAGTGGTCACCGCTGTCAGAGAGCGGCATCGTCTGAGAGAACATTTATCGCACAGAGTCAGCTGTGACGTTGAAAGTGAGACTCTTCTAATTGCTGTTTTTAAAAATAAAGTAGTGGAAAAGGTTGGAAGGGGGTTTAGGATGACAGGATATAACTGAAACCCAGTGGCCCAGAAAGAATGAGCCAGAGAGAGAGAGAGCAAGTGATGCAAGACTAAGGGCTGAAAGGGAAGACATCCGCTCTGAGCAACTGTAACCAAACATAACAGAGCACAACAACAGAAAAGGACAGAGGAAGGACTCCGTGACACACTGAAGCTCACAGCACAGTATCTGTCTGTCTGCGAGATGCAGCATTACAATTGAGTTTGTCTGTTCTGTTATACAATCTTTTGCTATTTTTCTGCTTAGCCTAGTAAATAATTAATACAGAATTTATGACCTGAGACTGAATACAAGTTATTACAGATGATATGAATAGCCATTGCTCCCGATCTTCTGCCACAGCGCTGCAGACCTGCTTTCTTTTGTCAGTATTTAAACGTCTTTTTTTTTTTTGCTTTTTGAGCCCTAAATTAGAACATGTTGATGAAATGGAACATAATATCTATTGACAAATATGTTGAAATGGAGCAGGGGGACAAGTCTAATTCACCATTATGTTCAACCAGCTGCTTCTCCCCTTCTGAGATTATTTATCACCAGACAAAAAAAAATCAGCAGCCAGAATGGATCACGAAGCCTCGCGTCTTGTTTACGCCTTCTTTTCTCTGTAGGTCAATTCTGACAGGACTCTTCCCGCCTACATCAGGAACAGCTCTCATCAACGGATACGACATCCTCTCCGACATGGACAGCATCCGAAAGCACCTGGGAATGTGCCCGCAGCACAACGTCCTGTTCAATGAGTGAGCGAATTTAGCTGATCCGCCTCTGTTGTCAATTGGTCATTGGTATAATCATGTTTTGCCTCTGGTGTATTTAAAAAAAAGAAAAAATAGAAGAAGAAGAAAGAAAAGAAAAAAAAAAAAATGGATCATTACAGTGCAATTTAATCACATGCATAATGAGGGCTCAGTCTGGGCTTATGTTTCACATCAACACATCATTATCCCTTTCCCTCTTTCTGTTAGGAAATGAAGTGAACGTTGCTCACATCCATCCACTAAATTCCCTCTAATGGCACCATTCCCAGTCATTATTCCACTTTTTTTTTTTAATTTCACCTTTAGATTCCCCTCTATTTCTCCCTCTCCTCAAACTGATTACCTGCAACTCGACACAAGTCTTACATCATAATTACGGCTGAGCGCCCGCAAATTACTTTCATTAATATTAATCCCGGACAGTCAAAGCATCTATATTAAGTAAGGTTATGATATTAATGCAAACGTAAAGGTAGGCATTACGAACTATTATGTTGTCATGAAATCCGTACGTCGGTTCACGTAAGTGCACCGAGAACGGAGATGAGATGCATTAATCGGGCATTTTGGGCCACTTATCCACAAGAAACACTTGTGGATAAGTGGCAGGTGATGCCTTCGCATGTCAATCACGCGGGCCTCATGATGTAACTTCCACCTTTGCAGGCTGACGGTGGAGGAGCACATCTACTTCTATGCGCGGCTGAAAGGATGCAGCCGCGATGAAGTGAAAATTGAGATGGACCAGATGATTAAGGATGTTGGCTTGCCACATAAGCGGAAGGAGCTCGCAAAGAACCTGTCAGGTGTGTCTGTGTATGTGTACGCCGACATGCTTTGGATCTCGACGCCTCGTTGAAATTATGCAGGGATGTAAATTTACTTTTTGATGCGTGCATCAGATTCTCAGCTCGGCGTCTTCATTTCCCGTGGGAAGGAATATCATCTGTAGATTATCCCTTCTTTTCAGGATGAAGCTGCCCTGTTATGCCGTTCCTCTGCCAGCGCACGTGTGTGCAGCTGTCTCAATGTACACATGCACCGTACCTGTGTGTCACAGGTTGTAATTCACTGTCTCGGGGGGCACGAGCAAGCCCTGCTTGATAAATTGTCCCCAGTCACGGATTGCTTGTGAGCAAAATCACTGAAATATGACTTTCAAGGTTGATCTATGCTGACATTTCCACTACATTAGCACTACACTGGATGCATTTTGAAAAGCTTGCTCTGAAACTCTGGACCGGAGTTGGGTGTGTGCACCTGCCTGCCATCAATCATTTCACAGCCTGCATAAGACAATAAGAGCCGGAGACAAGTCGACGCATTTGTTCCATAATCAGTGTCCGTTTTACATCTGAAACCTAATGTTGACAGATGGTTGTGTCGGATTTTCACCGATTGCATCCAGAAATGTCTGCTACACGGAACAAAGATGTCCAAGAGTAAATATACCAGTGAAGCTGATGTGGGTTGTTCTGTCTTCTAGGTGGGATGCAGAGGAAGCTGTCTGTGGCTATAGCGTTTGTCGGCGGTTCAAAAATCGTCATCCTGGATGAACCTACAGCAGGAGTGGACCCCTACGCCCGCAGGGGGATCTGGGAACTGCTTTTAAAGTACAAGCAAGGTAGTGTATGGGATCAGTGGTAAGAACTGAGGCTCTGCTAAAGACTTTGAAGCGAGAATTGACCGGATTGCACAGGGTGCTTCTTTGATTCAGCTCAAACTGAGAAACTTTCCAAAACTGAGCTGAAGTCATTTTAAACTTTTAAGTGACGTTGCTCAAATGTATCCAATATGAGAGCTGTTAAGGTAATGAACCATTTAGACTACTTTTCTTTTCTTTTTTTTTTTTTTGCCTTGGTCTCTGTGACACTCAATTGTGGGTGGAGAGAAATTTTAATTTGCACTGGAACAGATTGAAATGGAAGTGAAGACAAGTGAATCCAAGAAGCTTTAATTGACATTGCTATTTAACAGAGTCCCTAATTGTCCGTCGCCATCAGTCAGCTTGTCACTTCCCCCGGCCTTATATACTGTGTGGTTGCTAGTGGCTGTAAGCACGACACGGACATTATAGTAGCACATTCTCTCAACAGATGTCTAAATGTTTAATGTGCATTGAGTGACATTCCGCCCTCGCCGTGTCATTAGCTTCTCTCTCTCTAATCAAGTCCTTTCACTCCAATAGGGAGGCGGAGATAACTCCGTTATAATGAGAACACCCACATTCTGGCTGGTTTGAATGAGTCATGTTTTTGTGCCTCTCCAGTCTTATTTTTGCCTCGGTGCTACTGAGGTTTGTCATTAAGCAGAAAAGGCTACAGGCCGTCAGTTTGTGTGGAAAAACTGAAGGCTGAAATTGGACTTAATATCGTGGTTCCTCATAGCTAATTAAGTGTTCAGATTGTTCACACAGGCAGGGTGACCAGACGCCTTAAGTGGGTATTGTTTGTGATTGAATTCAGTTGGGGCTTGTTTAGACTCAGAGTTGCTCGAGGTACAAAGAACATGGGCACAGCATGTGTTAATAGGTTCATTCAAGCCCTCGGTGTACATTTCAGATGAGTATGCTCAATATATCTTGTAATTAATAGGGATTGTTCATCAAAGTCCTGATATGGTGGCGTTTGACTAGTCCTCAGATCTTTGCATTTAAGGTGCCTTTTAATTCTCTCTTTTGTCGTGTGTCATTAGGAAATTACTGCGGAAGGTGAAGATTTAACATGGAAAATTAGCAAATTATGAATTTTTAATAATTATCCATTACTGGAAGTTGATTACTATTAAATTACCCCACTCATTATGCTATAAAATGGGCCTTGAGGACGATTCATATAATGGATTTTTATACATCCAGCTTTGTGCCTGCAGCCTTGCGTGTTTTTGCTGCAACAGCATCATTTTATATCACCTGATTTATCGATCGTAATTGATAACTTAAACAATTTGCAAGAATTCTTTTAGTGCCCTGAAATGCTTGGTGCTCCCTCCTCTTTCATTTGCTTTTACCTTAACTGCCACATAAACATGATTTTCTTTTTCACATGTGTGCACATCATAAGCAACATGTTTCAAATGATATATTACAGATTCCTGACACTGATGTATCTCACAGCTCGTATCAGCAGCCATGTAACGATTGTGAGTACAAACATTAGCGTCCCTGAGGTCTGTTGTTCTGACTTGATTAGTCGTCAGACAGTTAAACAACATAAAGCAGCTACTCAGAAATGCCATAAACGTCATATACAAGCAGCGTGTTATGATGTTGAAGGTGTTAAATCCCACGTCGGATACTGAAACCATGAATAAACTTAATTTAGGCTGAGATTAGACTAACGTGTGGGAGGCAGTTACCATTCTCACTCTTACTTTATTAACAAAGAATGATATCAATAGCATGTTGAAATGTATATCATTTAGCCATCCTTTGCAGACTATCTTTGAAAAACAGTGACAGAATTGATGTTGAATGTTTGGAACAACTCCATTTATCGTAGACTCTGATTGCATTCACTTTTGTACTTCCTCTGGCAGAACCACCATACATAATGCATTTTCCCCAGGAAAAACAAATTAATGTAGAGTTGAAGCCAATGTTGCAGTGCAAATGACATAAAAATGCACCCGCCTTTAGTTTTTCTTGTATATGATCTTATGTAAGCTCTTTAATAAAATCGGTTGCACAGTGTGGAGAGGAAGACAGGAGCAGGCTGTAAACTTCCGACTTTATTAGCTGCAACATCATATAACATTTAACACCAGAAATATTCTTTCAACTTGTGCAACCTTCAGCACAGATTCCTCCTGCAGTATCTTGTTTTTCACTTGTGGCAATACAAAGACTACATTCAAGTGTGAGCAATTAACAGAACTTGAATCTGGAACATGTGTGATTTCTCCCAGTCTGTCTTTACAACATTTGATTAGCCCATCTGCCTAATTTAACTCCGTTAAGAGGCGTTTAAAACGTATTAATGTGAACTGATTACGTGTGGTGCCGTGGTAAGAAGGTTTGACCCTGCCATCTGTCTCTAGCTTTCCTGTGGCCTGCCTGTGTGGACTTTGCATGTTCTGCTCAGGTTTTTTGTCCGGGTGCTCCGGTTTCCTTCCACACTCTGAAGACATGCAGGTTCGCTTAATTGGCACCGCTAATTGGCCGTAGGTGTGAATGTTTGTCTGCTGGTGAATGGTTGTCAGCTGGGATCGGCTCCGCCACCCCTTCAAAGGACATAGGTAATGGATGAATTGATTGGCACAAACAGCAGTTAATACAGTTCTGTCCAATAATTCATCTTCCTGCCGATGTACATAATATCTGTCCAGCTTTACTCAACCACCGTGAAATTCATTTCTATCAAGTTGATTTAGGGGGGAAGGAAGCTGAATAACAGAAACCAGATTTTCAGCCTCACTTTGCTGTATGTAGTGCGACTACCAAATTACATGAACACACCCAGCTCAATTTGATATATCACTTTGTGCTGTAATGCACCACAACACACTATAAATCAGAATACCTTTGTGGGCTATCTGCAGTCCAAACACATTTATTTGGCTCCCAACTCACGGATGTTGCAGTGCGACTTGATTTTCTTATGTATTTTTTTTTTTCTTCTTCCTTGTAAACCACAACAAATCCCAAGGAAAATCATCCATGAGTTTGAGCATCTCATACAAAATGAGCTGGCTCCGTCACACCAAACCTCAAGCAATCTCCTCGACCCACCCCCTTCATGAGCTTAGCATTTCGCATCCATATGTTAAATTGACTGGGTTGTGGGCATTCATTCAACGTGGACATTTTGTTGGAGTTTGTATATAGAGCAGATCCAGACTTGTTTGGTATAGCATAAGGCAGCGATACTTAACTGAGGAGGGATGGATTTAGCAGCTCAGCTGGTGGCAGGGCACAAAAAGTGTGGGGGTGGGAGAAGGGGAGACGGAGCGGAAATAGTTGGCCAAGCAAAATGGCTGCACAGGGCTGCAGTTAATGACCTCTGAGTGTGTCCTTGTCCCTGGGATAATGTGACCTGCGAGCATACAGATTTAACTAGCTCAGTGTGAGGAAAGCCGCCAAGCTCAGCAGCGCACATGACCTTTTTGTAATAAACCAGCGGATTCAGTGAAGAACGGGTGAAAACTCAATCCAGTCAGCTTCTTACTGAGCGTACAGCATCTGCTTGCCATGTTTTGAGATTAATATGCTTGATATGGCACACGGTCTCCGCGGGGAGCTGATGTGATCTGAAACTTGCTTTTGCAAATATCGTGTCTTAACAAGGCTGGGAGTCTGCTGCCTCGCTACTGGCACTGCTCTGAGCTAAAGGCTAATGGTCACAATGCTAACATGCTGATGTAAAAGCCTCATTCATTTTTATTTTATTTTTTATTTTGAGTATACTTTTGCAGTGAACAAGGGCTGTAGGTTTAGTGTCTCAGTACCTACACTGAAATCAATTAAAAATGTATCTTTTTAAAGGTCTAGTGTGTTAGATTTAGTGGCATCCAGCCATAATCATGAATATGATATTCGATTTCTGCTGATAAATCCTCCGAACCTTAATTTAGCATTTAACATGCTATCATTTGTGAAGTACATAAGCGCTAACCCCAAAACGCAACAGAGACTGATGGGAATGTGTTTGTGAGGAAACTGTTTGACCTTATAATGAAACTAGAGAAAAAAGTTGAGGATAGGAAAATTACAACAGTTATTGTTATACAGCTAACTTCCCTTTTGTGTTGCAGCTAGCAGTCCCCTCCCTCCTCTCTGCATCCACCACATGAACACAGCGGTAATCGACCAGACAGAGCAGCAGCAAACAGGAGGATCCTGCTCTCAGGACCGCCTCTTTAAGGAGTTTTCTGTCCTGATTGGATAAAGCGGACAGGGATACCAAAATGTTTTTTTCTGTCTTTTACCTCATGAGCAGGAGAGACATGAGTTACTGACCAAACACTCCATAACAGTAATAACTGTTGGAATATGGAGCAATTTAACTCTTATTCTAATAGTAATATATAACTTAAAGCAGTTTTAATTCAATTACAATTTAGTTTCGGCACTGCCATCCGTTGAGCTGTAGTAGTGTTTCTGAAAAACATACAGCGTTAATCACTGTTTAGCGACTCTTTTTGCAAGAGTATTATTCTTTTGAGCCGGCAGACTCTTTTGAAAGATACTGACTTCTAAGCAGGTTTATTTCTTTGTCACTTAATTATAAAGGCACCAGGTTAAATGCTTTCTGCTTTAAAACATGACTGGATCAAAAGTGACCCTGTGCTTTGTGATGGCGCTTTCATGCCGACTGCAGAGACATGACCATGCTGTGACTCCATTACAGATCCAGTCCTTTTTTCTGATTTCTGGGGTATGTGATAATTAATGTGTGTTATCTGATGCAGCGTGATCTGAAAGGATTAGAACACCTGTGAATAACCTTGCAATGCATGCTGTAGTTGTCACTGCAATTGTGCTCTGTTTGACGCCTTTCAAATCAAAGGACCTGCAGCACAAAAGGGAGAGCTGAAATGAAATGTGGTCTCATATAAACGCTGGAAAGTAGGCTTAGGGTGGCCTTTATCATCATTTTAATTTTGTCCCAGATTCACACCCACGCGCTTTGAGAGTTTGCTTTGTTGCCATGCGGATAAGCGTGGCTAAAAAACACCGCGGAATTGGCAATAAGGAGATAAGTGTGGAGACAGATTGTGTTATTGGCTTGATTCGAACACTTTTGATCCGTGGCATCTTTTCTTGTCAGACTTCTTCTTCCTACCGAGAGTAGTCAAAACAAACACGGTCCAAAGAGAAAAACGCTTCAGAAGTGCGATTTATTTTACAATATCCAGTCTGTGCCTCATCTTTTTTTTATAGTTGCCATCCAGTGTTTTTGTTCTTTGACTTCAGACGCACTCTCGACTCGACATCGGCACACGAAAAACACTACTTCAGACGAGCACGCGCTCCTGTTACTGCAGTTCAGGTGACATTGATCAAGTCTCTCCCTCTGTCTCTCTTCAGCTCGCACCATCATCTTGTCCACACACCACATGGATGAGGCCGACATCTTAGGGGATCGCATCGCCATCATCTCCCACGGCCGGCTGCGTTGCTGTGGCTCCTCGCTGTTCCTCAAGAAATACTTTGGCAGCGGCTACTACCTCACTCTGGTCCGAGACGGGACTGAGAAGATGACAGCTCAGCGAAATGGCATCATACATAGTCAGACCAAAGAGGTATGAACAGGAGGACATTGTGTTGTAAAGCATGTTTGGTGTGGTAACCAGCTAGCCCTGGCAGCAGGAATTCCAGCACTTCCCCGGTGCTCCAAGCTCCCAGTCCTGATCGCTTGCTGCATGGCTAACTGAGCTAACTAGCAGCTACAGTTGGTAGCAGTTAGCGGTTACTCTGAGGACTTGCTGCCCCCTATTTGTTTTGAGTATGAATTCAACATAGTGCACCTTTCGAGTACATCTTAAACTCATGTTAGTTTGTTTAAAAGCCTGTAAAAAAAAAAAGTAGTGCACCTTTAAATCAGACGATTTATCAACAGTAAGGAGTAATCATTTTTATTGTAATAAGATAAGATCAAATGTACTTTCCTACATTAATATGTACCATAATCTAATTCACAAGCAACAGATTCGCAGACATATAAAGAATGTGAATATACGTCCGCGTTAACAACCTATTCCAAGTGGTCTCTCCACTTCACTACACATTTCTCAGCCCTACCATTAGAGCTGAAAGAAATTGTGTTTGTATGACACCACTTTTGCAAACTCTGTAAACCATTCCCTGAAAGATGGCTCACCTGGGTAATAATTTGCTTTCCCACCATTATACTGGTCGAAATAAAGTCCTCGGCTCCGCAGTGGGATGTGATTTGTGGATCACTGAGAACATACAGCCCCGGGCAGAGATCAAAGTTGGTCTGGGTAATGTTTTTTTATACCTTCATGAACCTTAAGCCAGTTCTGAATAGTTCTGAAGCATGAGGCATTCACAAGGTAGGTGAGGAAGACTCCCTTCAGAGTTGCAGCACTAGCAGCAGTCAGCACGTTATTTTTGTACAGTTTTATTCTTGTGTGAATATTTAACAGTTGAGACGTTTGACTTCTTATGTTACATGAAAAGAAAAACATTATTCCTCAGAGTAAGCCATCACAAACCGTCATCTTGTTATCCCCAAGTGTATTTCACACTGTTGTCTCTCTGTTGGGAGGCACAACACTGGCTGTGTGATCTCATTATCTTCAGATATACACACATTTGTTGATAAGGACCCTTGCCGGACCATGCAATTACCACCCTTTTTTCTCCTTATTAGAATAACTGTTGTAATTGGAAGGGGATCGGGGTTTTTGACTTCATGTATGAAGAAAAGATCTTGAGTTGCAAGCCCCTTTGACACAACAGTAACCTCCTTCTAGTTTATTACTGAACATGGCCCCTTCTGACTTTCCTGAGTGCTCTCATTCTCGCTTGCCGCCCTCCCCCTATAATGATCTGTGTTTAGTCTCTCCCAGCATGAGAATTGGCAAACGCCTACGTGCTGGATGATACTAATTGTCACCGGGGAGAGGGGTGATTCTCGCTCCTGCTCGCCAACAGAGCCTCACACACTTAGTTTTAATCAATAGGAGCAAATGAACAAGATGCACTGATGCCAGCAGGGCTAGAGCAATTACCATTAGTCTGCAAGCTCTTTGAGGTGAGCGGCGTCATTTGTTTGAAATAAATAAATAAGCATGCAAACACCTTTGTGGGAGAGTTAGAAAAGAAACCCCTTCTCCAAGATGAGGACTTTGCAATTTGGTGGAAGATTTTGCAATTACACAGCTAATATAACTCTGAAATAGAGCTGGACAAAGTTTGATCATCCCAATCTTATTCCGTGTGATTAAACTCCATTTAAATCATGTCATCAAGTTCATTTGAAATGCAGTGAGGCGTCTTCAATCTTGAAAATATTGTCTTCAATTGTGTGTCTCGTCTTCCCCTTAAAAAGTATTGATGTTACACCACAGGTTGACTGCATTACCTGTCGTCCGTCTCATGTAGTCCTGTTTTATTTAAAGCAATTAAATAGAAACTTTTGGATGGCATCCATTATTCCATTAACGCAAGGCAGGAGTTGTTCTAAGTGGTGAGGCACGATAAGTCCCTTCTAATCCAATTCTGATTAACAGGAGAAAGACTGTCCTTCGAGGAGCAGCAGCATAGATGACGGCATCGGCAGCACAAACTGGAGCAACTCCGATCCCTCAGGTAGAAACTTTATCTCTGTTCTGCCAACCCTGTGCTGTGTGAAAATGTTTTATTGTTGGCGCAGAATGCATTTGACAACAACTTTTTTTGTATGATTTTGTAAATATTTCATCCAAAACTGAACAATCTGTCATTATTTATTCAACGCTACTGTATATGGAACCTCCAGTAAAATCTGTAAGCTAACATAACACGCTCCAAGGTTCACAACCGTGTAAGCCCTCTTCAGAAACAGGAAATCAAAAACAGGACACCGTCTCAAAAATAATATTCCTATTAGCTCCCAGATTGCCTCTCGTATCAAAAACCGGAAACACAAGAATGTAACAACAACGACCAATTATTTGGCAAGCACATAACGCAAAGAACACAACCTCATTATCTTGTTGTTGTGTTAGCTTAATCCATACACACAAAACCAGTGTAACTGAGTTCAACACTCTTAATCAGTCCACTGATGAACCTTTCCAGTTGGTAGAGACCAAACCAGAGCTAAAAGAGAGTGAATATTACATTAATCATGAGGACAGAAACGAGACTTATGTTGCTTCTTGTTAACGCTCGACAGATGATATGTCAATTGTGTGTTCACAACTTGTTTGCACTGCCCCCAAGTGGCAAAAGCATTTCCTTGATAGTATTTTTCAACTGTAATTCGAGAAACCTAAACTTAAACAGTGGGAATCCATTTACCCTGCGGCAAGTTTCATCCCCAATATCGCTGCTAGACACAAAGAAAATCAGTCATTATGGATTACTGCATGTAAGTCCACATTTCATTTCTCGGATGCAAGTGTTCAGAACAAAGAGAGGTAGCTCAGACTGAACACATACTGCCGCACTACAACATGCGATGCTGCCGATTTGATTTGTTTTGATCATCCTTGGCCTTGATCATGTAAACAGAAGTACCTGTGCAAGGCGTGATCAGACGAAGAATCACCGGCAGGATCGAGTTTATTATGCACGGAGAGTCGGTCGGTCTTCGGAGTGATTATACACACGCTGGATAAATATAAGATGCCATAAAAGTAATCACATTTCCACAAGTGACAGCACATTTCTCTTTATTACCGCACAGACAGAAACACACACACATTTTCACAAATGATTTAGTCTGATGTGTGAAGAAGATCCCTTTACTTCTTCATAAAGCACCAAAGCCGGTGGTTGTTAAGCTGCAGTAATTATGTATGAGAGGTTCGGGATCAATAATGGATGCGGTGCGTTCTGCAACACTGTCCTGATTGATTCTCACTAAGACCGGGCTTCAGAATGGATGAGGCAGGAGAATTATGTCCACTGATCTGTTTCAGTATGTTTAAAGGTCACATCATCAGGTATGTTGAGATCTCAATTCATTACACGGTGGGTTTTCGAGTGTTTTACTGCAAAAGATATTTAACTAAAGCTCGCTGGTGGTATTATATCAACACTGGGTTTGGAAACTTTAAAAGTACGCTTGCTCTTGAATTGTCTGCACGTTATATCACTCAAGAGTGATGCAGGAGACAGTGAAGGAGGGATAGACTTCTATATTTCACACTCTCTAGTTTGTATAAGTGCAGTTTTACCATCCTTTGGAGTTTGTTTCACGAGTGCTCTTGCTGATGTCCATCCGGCAGATTCGACGGCTGTGGGTGAGCTTGTGCGGCGCCACGTCCCTGAGGCGGTTTTCCTGGAGAGCATCGGTCAGGAGATCACCTACATACTGCCTTATAGCGGAGCCAGAGATGGGACCTTTGCTCTGCTCTTCCAAAAGCTCGACCTGGTCATGGCTGACCTTGGCCTGACCAGCTACGGCATCTCTGACACAACACTGGAAGAGGTACAGTAAGCGTGGGATTGAAAACCTAGCCAGAGATGCAGTATAGAATACACACAGGAACATAAAGTACACATGCAGATCAAGTTGCCCCCGAGTTTATTATTTAACTTTTATACTGTTTCTTTTGGGGTCATTCAGTGTCAAGTCAGAGGTTTGCGGTTTTAGATCTTGTTCAAAAATGCAGACAGCCTGAAAGGATCGTGTCACAGTACATCAAACTCAGTGCTAGCAACCTTTACATTTTACTCTTTGACTTACTGTGACTTCTTGCTTGCTGGCCCTTGTCTAAAGCTGCTGATGCATTTTTCTGCCTTCTTCATATTCTGCCGTGGACACACATGAGGTGTAGTCCCCCCCGAAGCAATGCCCACTTCCTTTCAGCGCCCATCTTGACCAATTAGGCTGTTGAGATGGAGCGCAGAGCTCAGCAGCCCGATCGCGGTCTGCACCGATCATTTCGACATCTGTTCTATTTCCGGCATCTGCAGCGAGCGATGTGGCACGAAAAGACACCGGTGATCTATTAAAAATACTGTCACTGCTGTTTGTGAACCACTCACAGTTCTGTGAATAAGGATGGTACCGGCACTTTAAGCACTGCATGAAATACTGACATATTTTTAAACAAACAGAAACCGTTCATCTGATTTGACACAGAATGACTCTCTGATATTGCTGCAGAAACACTCGACAACACACTTTTTATGCTTCTCAGAGTCTGTAAGCAAGAAATCAGAATTTTGGTAGACAGTTTTCAAATCCCTCCCACAACTCAGGCAACACAAAACTACAGAGACGGCAGCACTCTAACAAGCAACTTCACATTTACTACATTACATTTCTTCCCTCAGACTCGGTCTCAGTGCCAAGTATTGTTTTTCACGGCACACTGATTTGAAATATATGCGGCCCCTTGTGTGTATTCTGCTGTTTTTCCTTCAAAGTTGTTTCACTTTCAAATGAATGGCACACAATAGGATCTATGGGCTTCATCCATTTCTTGCCAATTGTGCAATGCTCATATTAAAAGCTACTCTTGATTGTAGAGCAAACAGTGAATTTTAGATGAACAGCAAATTGAGATGGAAATGTCGAGTCATTTTAAATGCTTTTACACCCTTGTAACAGTAGTCTGTCTCCATCTGTAGTCTATCTGTAGTCTTTACCAGATTTTACATAATACAAATGTCAACTGCGTCGTGTTTATGTCAGATTCCCTTTACTTGCTTTTTCATGACGGACCAAAGAAGTTGATGATGAGATTTGTATGTTTTTCCAAATTTCCTGAATTCAAATTTGCCCTTAAAACTGAAGGAATAAGTGAGAGACTTCTCCTACTCCTTGAGCTAAATAATTTAAAACATAATGAAAAAACAAACATACATTGTCACAAAGCTAAAATGATGATGTGATTTCACAGAACAGCAACATTTAGAAGAAAACTTACACAAATGACTTTTGCGTAAAGTACCTCAAAATGTGTGAGACTACATTTAGTCAGCATCAGGACGTATGCGTGAAAACGTCATTGGTGTAAAAGTACCATTTTAGTTGCAGTTGAAGGACTTTTAATCCATATTTTAACTTCATTGTTAAACTGAAGCACCCACCAAGTGAAGTCATCGTAGAAGTGTTGTCACTGTTATCATTACACGTATGGTGCACGTTCTTATCCTCCCAAATAAATGACTCAAAGTTTGTTCGGCATCCAGACGAGTCTCGGATCATGAAGTTGAGCGACTGTTGGTTAATGCCCCTCGTGTAACTCAGACATGATTCAGACACTCGTGGCCTGCAGGCGATGTAAATAATTCCTTTTGAATTTCCCAAAATTTCGACACAACAAGGTTATTTCATCCATCCATGTTTTTCTTTTGAAGTCCAACCACACTGCTGTTGAAAAGTGATGTGATTTTATATATATATGGTACTAATGAATAATCAAGGGATGATAGAAGTTACGTAGGAGTTAGTCATACAATATCACTCACTCAAGTTACTGTTACCGAATAACCTTTGAGCTGCTTTTTGAGTGGTTTTACGAAGCCAGTAGTCCTTTTTTATGTGTTTTTTTTTTTTATATAATTCACCACATGAAATCATACTCAGTACAAACTATGTATTTTTTAGGCTTGCCCTGAAGCGTGCAGGCACTTTTACGAGGGCAGAGGTTGAAACGGCACTCAAAAACCTACAACAGAATGAAATAAACGAAGGTCACTTGGACATTTTTGCACAAATATGGAGATTTATTTCTTTTTGATACATATGGCCTGAGTTGATAGTTGAAGTCAAGGAGGGCACTTCTCTTGGAGAGGCGCTCAAGTAAAGGTTAGGATCTCTGTGGATGCACAACCATGATCTGACACCGGGATAACTGTGCATGAAATCTGTGTTAAACAGTTAACACACATATGCGTCCATCTTGCGTATGTGCATCCTTATAAGGTGACAGGACACAAACTGCAGCTTTTATAAGAAACTTTATTCACTCTTACTGTGATAATTCTTTACAGATTTTCCTTAAAGTGGCAGAAGATACCGGAGTGGATGCAGAAATACCAAGTAAGGAGACGATGTGTATGAAACATGCTGAAACAGTCAGAATAGAAAACAGATAAAGGAAAATAAAGCGGGCATAAAGAAATAAGAGAGAGCAAAGTAGGTAAATATGGTTTGGGAAATAAATGGGATGCAAAGAGAAATCAATACAGACATAAATACGTAATACATAAATACAAAGAATGAATACAATTATAAAGTGGAAAATGTAATGGTAAGTAAATAAAGAGAGGAATTAATACCTGTGTAATTTAAAAACAGAAGCAAATTGATACAGAAATATCAGTTTATGTAACATTTTATGAATTGATTAATGATTACATGTATTTTTAACATTAGTTTCGGTGCATTAAATCACATATTGATTTATTAATTGAGCCATTTCTTCCTTCTTTTATTTTGAAAAATGTTCAACCACCTTTATCTCCACTTTACCTGTCCAGCTGGTGTTTGCTTGGAGCCACAGTCAGGCAGCAACACAGAGCACTTCAGTGTGGCCTTCAGTATTTAGCGATGATGTTGCTGCATCGTGTTGTATCAGATTGAATGCCGGGTAGTATCACGCTTCATGTTATAGCTGATACAACTAACCCTACATACAAAGAGGCCACTTCATTCCACCTGCGTCCACAAATGTTCCACTCCCACGTTTGCAGCCTTTTTGTCCGTATTTATCGGCAAACATCTTCCCCTTTCAGTGTAATCTTACATTTCCTTACATTCCTAAAGCACCTGGGTTTTTGTGCGTTTGCAGGGAATAGTATGGCGTCATGCCGGGCAGGTAGCTATTCTTATTGTTATTTATAACCCTAAATTGGGTCAGGCCAAAACAACATATCTTATTTGTATTCCCACAGCAGCAAAGGAGGTGCTGGTGAGAGACTGCAAGAGAAGCTCCCGCACATCCAAGAGGAACAGCATCGCCAGCGCCCACAGTCAAACACAGCACGTCTCTGGAAGAAGTGGCAAGTCCCTCTTCAAATTTATCACACATTGATTTTTTTTTATTTTTTTTTACTGAATTACGACTCAATTTATGATTTGAGAGTTTACTCAAAGCTGTTTTTGATAAGTCATGTTCATGGTGGTGTTATTTTGAACAGATTTTCAGTCAAATTAACTTTAATATGTGCCTGAGCCTTGTTTCTTTTCTCTGTTTCAAATGAAGAATTGAAAGAAAAGTTCACAAGTAAAGTTGAAGGTAAGTACTGTACTGTTTTATTACACCGGCAAGTGTGTTTTTTTTCCACGCACCCTTTATTCTCTCATTCTCATTACCGTCATGTAGTTTGACTTCAATTTGTCTGTTTCACCTCAGTGGCCTTTTTGAAAAGAGGGTATAAACAAGTGCTCGGTCTTTTAGAATGAGTCATTTTCAAACAGAACTTTCTTCCAATCCGCACAACCATGTCGAAACTTTCTCTTCACCTTTCCGCCCTCCTAAAAGAAATTCACTTTCATTCAGAGTTTTTTTTCCCCATCATAAAAAATAGGTTTCAATCAGAAAAGATTCATTATTTGAATTATCTTTTTATCGCAGCGAGACATAAAATCAAGGTGTCAACCAGACCTTTTCCCAACTGAATTGCACCCAAAAAAACATTTCTAAATTCCTGATGTATTGAAAAAGAAGTAGCCGCTACAGTGAGGAATGAGCTAATACAGCTGCCAGGCTTAACACTTAAGTCATATTTGATCAGCCCATTAGCTGTGCTGGAAAGCGTGCTCAGCAGGTCCTTTTACATATGCACAGATGATAAATAACAGGGTGGGTTAATGTCCACTGCAGACTCAAAGAGGAACGCCAGTGTCAATGGGAAGGGATCCGCAGTCATCACCGGATGGAAGCTGATCAGGAGGCAGTTCCTGGCGCTCTTTATCAAGCGCTTCCACTACGCCCGAAGGAGCCGCAAGGGACTCATTGCCCAGGTAATGGCCACAGTCTGTCATATTGATGGATCGAAGGGTTATACTAGGAGGGTTGCGTGGGAGGATCAAGGTAGGATTACATGTTGGCTTTCAAAATCAGTTAATGACACATATGATAGAGAAAGCTCATTTAAAATCTGGAGGGAAAAGTCATCCATCTCGATGGGGTCAATAGTCATGAAATTTAAGTTGCGGGGAGAGAAAATCAACACAGAATGAACAGAAGCTGAAACATCTTGCAGAGCAGTCGATGTCAGTAAACTGGCCGTACAATAATCATATTTATCTCTGAAAAGAAATCACGTGTCATATCACTTGTATCATCTTAAAGCTAATTGTTTTGTAAACGTATTAGCATTTAAAGTACTTTTACCTCTAAGCTAGCAGCTCTGTAAGCTGTTCACTCCACTAGCCAAAAACTCAACTTCAACAGAGATTTATCGTTCACTTTCTTGCATAAGGGTGAAAAAAGTGGTGCATCTCTGATCGTGAGCTCCTTCCAAAATCAAAAGGTTGATTCTTTATTTCATAATCATCTTAAAGCAGGTTGTTCTCAAAAGTTTTAGCCTTCAAAGTACCTGACTTCAACACAGGTTAATTTTTCACAATGTAGCATGAGGGAAAATAGTGCGTTTACTGGGTGGATTTATGCCTAGCTTGGCCAGGAAACTGTTAATACATTTGTGTGTGGAGCGAGTGAGTCAAAGGTGTGTTGGCTCACGTCAGAGTACCATCAGTTTCACCTGATGACTATGAGTGGCACCAGGAAGGCCAAGTGACACCCGCAATTTGTTTTCCCATCACTTTACTGAGCGCTAATCATGTGCTTTTGTTTAGCCATGTATTAAATGTGATCTCATAACAATTACAGTGATGACAGACCGCTATTAGCCTATTAAGTGAATGTCTATATTATTTTGTTCCTCATAAACATAATTTCAAAAGTCAAAACCGATAAACAGACGTAATTTAAACGAGTCAGAATCAATTTCGGTAAGTAGCAATTTTCAATGTGTTTTCTTTTTTCTAAAATGTGGGTTGTGACTTAAACTGTGTTTGCACACACACGCACACGCACACACACACGCACACACACGCACGCACCACCACCACTGATCCCCATTCATAGCATGTAAATATTCAGGTAATGCCATCAGTTATGACGGCCGACATGATGCTGAAATAATCATAAGTGAAAGTGACTGAAGTGCAGCTCATTCGCTCAGGTCTGCTGTTGTGTGTGTGTGTGTGTGTGAGAGAGAGAGAGAGAGAACAATGTTTCACCTTTGTGAGGTGTACAGGTTCTTCTTGTAATTTGCTGCAGTACCAATCCCCATTAGTCACTGTCAGTGTTGGACGTCCCTCTTTAGTGCGGACGCAGAGCAGGATGGAGGGATAAGTGTGCGAGTGTGTACGTACAAGGGTGCACGTCGTCTGCAAGGGCGCGCCTCCTACCTCCTGCTCTTTATTCATTTGGCTAAAGGATTTTTTTTTTGTGTCCCCCCCCATCATGTCAACAGCTCCCATTGTCAGCTGATATGATTGTGTGCTGAGGTAATCTCCTGGAATACAAGCGGTTAGGGGAACATAAAAGAGATTATGGCATGTAGCACAAAAGGAGTGATTTATGGGAATGAAAGTTGGGCACAGGTGAGTGTTGGCAATGTCAGGATCAGGGAGAAGCAGTTATTGGTCATGTTGCAGCAGATGAGTTGAAGGCTTCTGGTTGTTTGGAGCTCAACCTGATGACAGCACAGCCTCTTCAAGACTACCTCGCCTTGAAGCAGCAGATGAAGCTCGTTCCTGCTCCGGTGTCTGAATTATTCGTGTTTATTGTGGTGGATCGGGTTTTCTCGCTGGAAATAACATCAAGTTGAATCACTATCTGTCGTCTTTTGTCTGAATGCTGTGAAAAGAAAACATCGACGCACCAGTCAAAAATATCCAAGGTGATGCTACTATCCACTTTAACGTGAGGAGAAGCAAGAAAAGCTATTATTCACAAATGAAATTGGGCGGACGTAAACGTTTCGCTGAGGAAACAAACTCGATTTAATGAGCCATTTGACTTTGCCGGGAAATATAACACATCTTAATCGTGTTTTGGTGTTTATACCCTGTTTGCATATAATCCTGTCCTCTTCTTTAAATCCCCGCCAAACTTGAGAATGCGATAAACTCATGCATTGTTCATGGCGGCGCTTTGGCTTTGTGAGCATAATGACTTCCCCCTGTTTTTTTGCAGATCTCTCTCAGTGGAGGAAGTACCAGCTGCCACCTGCAATTACTGTTGAGAGAGAGAGAGAGCAACAGGAAAAGAATAGTTCCGCCATTAAGCTTTTCAGTCCCATTGCTGCTCTTTATCTTGCTTTCAAGCACATTTCCACGGCCGTAGCTCCATGCAGTTAAATTCAGGATTTTCAATTGTGGCATCTTGAATTGGCCCGGCAAATTGCGTGCCTCGCAATTAATCAAGTGTACGCATACCTCCCCCTCCTGCCGCCGAGCTGCACCCCAACCTACAAGTGATTAAACGTTAAAGATATCTTGCTTTTTTCCCACTGACCTTTTTGGCAGCTCTAACAAAGAAATGAAAAGAGAATTACATGACGGAGAAAAAGGCGTTTGAATGAGGGGGGCCGGTG
>OMLP01027923.1:32605-43709 GCA_900302685.1 Spondyliosoma cantharus
GGGGCCGGTGGCGAGGACGGGGGGATGGGGGAGGCTCGGCGCCGTCTAGTCTTTAAAAATAACAACACAAAAGACAAGAGAATAGCGAGAAAGTAATTATATTTGAGAGGCCAGATGACGGTGGCAGCGGTGGAAGTGTTTAATCAAACTCATAAAGCGTGCCGAAGAGCCCAAACAAGTTTGTGGTGAGCATATTAATGTGGCACGCGTCACTGCGACGCTCTCGCGTTGTTGTTGATTGCATCAGGCATTTTGCAGCACGTAATAACAGTGAGGGGGCCTCGTGGAGGGGGATGATGAAATGGATCTGACTTTGAATCTTGTGCCGTCATGCTTACACACAGAATAGCCCGTACAGATCTCCAGTGCACACTACATGATTTAATACTGCTTTTCTTGTGTGTTGTTTTGTTTTCAAGGAAGCCCAGCTATGGTTTTACTACTATTTATGTGGAAACGTTGGTCATAAAATGATTGCAGCCTGTTTCTACTTACAATACTTATAGTGTGCTCCATGACTGTTGACTGTGAAGCTATTTGAATACTGGATTAACTCAGGTCCTCGAGTAATTGTCGTAGCTCTAGCGGTCGATGAAATGCCTCAAATTTCTGTTTCTTGCAATTCAGGGAATTTTGCGACAGACGCATAAAGAGTCAAACCCAGCTCGTTTGGCAGTTAGAAAAATACCCACGACTTCATTCCAATCCCACACATTTGTAGCATTTCTGTAACATTTTGCCTTCAGATGTAGCAGGATAAATATCTTAAGCAGAGCCGCGACAGGGACGCTTTAATGAGATAATTTGATTTCAAATTTGTCACCATCCTCCTAGGTGGTCCTGCCTGCTGTTTTTGTGTGCCTGTCTTTGATCTTCTCGCTCATCGTGCCACCGTTCACTGAATACCCGAATCTGGAGCTGCAACCGTGGATGTACGGCCTGCCTCAGACCACCTTTTACAGGTAAGCACATTATGGAAATTTGTTTTTATTTCTTATTATGGCAGTTTACCTGGTCAGCACAGTTTTGTGATTTTGATATTTTCCTTTAAGAAATCTGCTGGCTCTGGATAGTTAGAGTAGGAGTAGTAGCAAAAATGTCAAATGTGGCCAACAGTACGATGTGAGAAACTTAAAATTTCAAAGGCAGAAAATCAAAAGGGAAAACATGACACTGTACTGCTCGCGCTGTTTGATTGCCAAGAGATTTTTGCATCGCTGAGGTCATCAATCTGGACGCTGTCCCCTTCTTGGCGGCAGCTTGCCATTCTGTCACTGAGAGTCATGCTTGGTGACAGGACACGGCCTTGGTGGACGTCAGCACCCACTGCGAACAAACCTGACTTATTGCAGAGGATGTGGACACATAAGAACACCCAGATGTGCACCACTCTATATGGCTTTTTAGTTGTTATTTTCTTTTTTTTTTTGAAAGAATCTGACCTGAGGCATGTCCTTACTTTCATGTGTACATTTAACAAAATGGATTCCTCCGCAGTAAATTTGAATCTGACTTCACAGGTAAAATCCCCATATTCACACCTGTAAGCCCCAGATTTCTCCCACAGGACGCGTCCTTCTCCGTGCCAACGAAAGTGCTGTAAAAATGCCAATTGAATTCTAACAGGCGTCACCGGTCACAGCGTCTGTCTCAAGCATCAAACTAATCTCGATACCGCATTCGTAATCTGTTTCTCGTGACACGGAGCTGCCGTCGCCTATCCGCCCTGCAGGTATTTCATTCTCGCTGGCAGCGCTTTGTGGAAATTCACTTTGAAGATGTCAAAACACAATTAAATGTAACGAGAAACTGGTTTATTTAAGATGCAATCTGAGCTCTCAGGTGCACGCTTCTTTTGTATTTGTCAACTTATTTATACTCTTTCCACACATTCGTCAAAATGCTTTTAATCAGCCATTGTACTTATATTTTTGGTTGCCTTTGATGTGGTGGTTAATATTTTTACACCCTTAAGTGAAATCTAAGCAAAGGTTTATGGTAACATTGTCAGGTGTTAATAAACAGCTCATGAATGTGGTTCTATCCACACAGCCACCACATAACCCTCCCCCGGCTGTTATCTGACATTACTTTATTCTTCCGCTGCTTCATTCTCTGGACCAGTATTGTCACAGGTTTAGCATCACACCTCCACCTTTTTCCCTCTGTATGGGCACTTCTGGGCTTCTTAGAGTGTTTTGTGTGGCGTAACATTCAAGCATGAAGATAAAGATTAGCAACTTCATCCAGCGAATGCTACGAACAGTGTCATTATTGACACTGGTGTGTTGGTATTGTAATACTTTGTTACTGATGCTCATTCTGCTGAGCACCAGAAGTAATAACCATTATCGTTTCCCCAGTAACCTCCCTCCTGACCAAACCAGGAACAATTGAACTTTTGAAATGCTTTGTGCAAAGAGGCGTTTAAGCGCTTGCTCTTGAAAAATGACTTCAAGCTTTTCACGTAGTTTAATTGTAGTTATTAGTAGGTTTAAAGTCCAGTTCTCCGTCACTCTTCGTAGTGCTGAAACATACAAATTATTTCTGTCTCTGCCTCTCTCTGCTGAAACATTCAACGTGGTCTGTCTCTCTCCATGGTGCTGAAACTTTCAGACCCAGTCTGCTCGTTGTCATTAGTTCTGCCATTGCTATTTCCTCTGTGACCAACTCGGTGTCATCATTTGCACTTAGAAACAACCAGCAAAAGTACAGCCACGAAAAAACCCAAGCAGCAACTGCTACCAACCTCAGAAAACTACCTATACACTAAAATATCATCTAGCAGCAGCATAGAAGGTGAAGGTGAACGAGCTCGAGCTCCAGATTTCAGAGCATTTTGCTCAACAGACTGATTCACAAAGTCTCTGAATGGTTCACCTCTCTCTGGATTTCCTGGGGACCGTACTTGTGTGATTAGCTTTTAAAACTGGGAGTTTTCTTCATTTCTCTGACATTCCCCCTGGCCAATTATTCAATATTGTCTTTTCTCTTGAGTGACTTTAAAACATCCTGCCTGTGTAATTAAAAGTAGTGTGCCTTTTCATCCTAAAAGTTCATTCGGAGGAGCATCGCAGCTCTGCTTGCATCATAAACGCCAATGATCCATTTAAGTTTCGAGTGATTGAAGATAATGATTGATCTAGTTTAGCAGTCCAGGGGCCATCTTACCCCGCTCACTCGTGTTTAATGTAAAACAGTGAACATAATGTAGATTAGTTAACCTCTGTATTTTGAGTTTTAGGTTTAGAGATCAGAATATTAAGGGTCATGCTTGCTCCTAATAACGGATCAAGAACACTCGTTTTCTTCAGTTTTCATATCGCAGTCATATAATGTAGCCTTCATTTGACTTTCCTCGAATATTATCTCAGTTCTTAGTTCTGTAATGTTTCATTTTGACTTGATGAACTGTTCATTAGTTCCACTCGTTCTGTGTGTGTGCACAAGTCTTTGGAACTGTCCAATAGTTTTATTACTTTGAATAACGTGCTAACCCAGCCATTGTTAATTGCAAAACAGATGGCTGCACACAATCCTTTTTTTTTTCCTCTTTTTTACAATCACTTCAATTGCGCTCACTGGTGGTCAAGGGAACGACCGTATGACCTTCACAGAGACGCCTCTAAATGAGACAATGAACACAGTATTAATCCAAATGGTCGGCTGGGTTGTGGCCCACTGCTGGCAGAAAGCCATCACGATGGTCTTTTTGTAACACTGTGTTTTAACTCCCTCCGGTACCCTTAAGATAAAGGGCAGAGTGTGTGCGGTTAGTAATGAGAATGAAATTGGAATGGGAAGATTGTTTAACCGAGACACGAGGCTCAGATATGTACAGGACACTCACATAATAATGAAAGGCTGTGAAGAGCTTATACTGTACACAGAATCCTAAACAGGCTCGTGTCGGTACGTGCTCGCCCAAGAGTACACATCAGAACAGAGCTGGACTCAAGCTATAGGCACCGAGTATGCATCACCGTACAGTCAGTGTTGATGTGGGAGTTCTGGTTTTGAAAAAGATGGTAAACTCTCTCACACTTCTTGTGTAACGAAACCCTGGCGGCATTCAGCAGCAGTTCAGCATCGCAGCCGAGCTTTTAGTCGAAATGCACCACGTCTGATCACCTCATGTGCAGGCCTCCGTGGATGTCGAGATACGTTTCAGATTAATGATCGTCTAAACTCCCATGCTTTGTGGAAGACAGATCAGATGATCGACTGTGACAGGAGACGGATTATAAGATGTGTTAAACGCTAACCAGTTGTGATGAAAGAAGGATTAGAAGACTTGTCAAATCCTAACCAGCTATGACAGCTGTGTATTCCAAACGTAATGACAGATAGCACTACTGTTACATTTACTTGTCACTTACCAAACTTTCAGACAATATCACTGACTGAAGTGATTTCAGGGCCTCTAACATCAAAACATCTTTGTGACACCAGTCAAACCATCAATAGAGGTTAATAGTAAGTCTCAGCTTGCTTCTCCTCACAGTAAACTCAGCTCTTATTGAGTGTTGGCCGTCTTTTCTTTTTAGATGGGATCTCTGCTTCCAATATTATTAAGGCTGCACAGGTCAGTCTGTGAATTGATTCAGCTGTTTAAGATAGACTCCATCTTGGAGTCCAGTAGTCGTTTTTACACTGGGCAATAAGCCGCCACATGACCGCCCTTATGACATCTTGTAGGTTACACTTATATCTGCCTCCATTGCTATCTAAAACCGAGACGTCAATGTGCCGGCCTCTCCGTGAGATGGGCAGAGGTGTCGATGGCGTGCACTGTTTTAAAACCAGGAAACAGCTGATCACAGCAGTCAGTCCATCACTTCATCCGCGGACATCAACATGAGCAACTGGAAAGCCGCTGAGATCTAGGAGATGCTAGAGTCTCCTGGATCTCTGTAGCTGGCAGCTAGCGGAGCTGTTTGGTTGTGTCCGCTAGCTGTGAAGTGGCTGGCAAACTACGAACAGTCGCTACTTTCAAATTAAAAGCTCCGGTGAGCCCAGTTCTAAACTCCAATGGGGTGCAATTTAAAGCTCTTATTTTGAAGGCAAATTCATTGTCACTGTTCACTGTCCAACTTTACTTTATTACGTCTCGTTTTTAGATAGAGAAGGCGGCAATTTGCCAGCCTTACATTGGAGCAAATGTGCCACTTTCTCTATCTAAAAAGGGCTAGTTTCCAATGGGATGGCAATAGATCTCAGTCGATCATCGGTCAAGAGCACCAAGACTCTGATTAAAATTTTCATCTTGAACATCTGGATGGGTAATTCTGTCCAGTCCAGTCAATGCTGCTGCAAGCAAGTGTACGACTTGATGCTTTTGATGGGTATGGCTCTGCAGAAATTAAAGAGTTTTCAATTTATACTCCAGCAAATGATATCAGTTGTCTTCACAGTAACCAGCTGTTCCCTCCAGCTGCTAAAGTAACTACCCAATCACATTGCTCGACAACTTATGACGGTGTTCGTGACGTTGCAAAATTCTCCATGTTAATGTCAGTTGAAACTACATCATCACATGTTGAGAACCATAAATCAGGTTTATGACAAAGGGGCCATATTCCATGAATAGTTTTGAAACTTAAGGCACACTGTAATGTTGGTATGTGTTTTATTTCTATTGATCATATTCCCAATTTCTACAGCAACGACGGGCCAGATAATGTGGAGGTGTCTCGGGTGGTGGAAACCTTGGTGAATGACCCTGGCTTTGGGACTCGCTGCATGACTGGAAACCCGATACCGTGAGTGTTTCCGAGTGCACAAGAAAGACAAAACAACAGTGTTTGCACATGCATTCAAGCCAGACGGTATCTGTGAAATGTAAAGTTCTGCAAGCTGTTGATGTGTGGCTAGTAGCTGGACACCTGTGTATGGACATGCCCAAACATGGACTTGTGCGTTCCTGAGCATGTGCCTGCGCCTCCTTCATGGATATCCTGCTGCAGAAATCAAACAACCCTGAAAAAGAGCCAAGAAAACCAAAGCGTAGTAGAAGCTCCGCATGCCCATGTTTGGAAACTAAACGACCGTCTTGATCAGAATAATTTGAATAATGAAAACGCTTTAAACTTCAAAATGAAATGGAATTATTAGTGAGCTCGGAGCCCATAGAGTTCACGACTGCGTGTGCATAGCAAATGCTGTGAGCTCCATGCTGTGCTGAAGTTCTTCAAACACACACGCCTTGTAATTCAGAGGTTTTATCCAGCAGCCTTTAAAATATATTTTACTCGTGACAAATGTTGTTTGTACGAGGTCGGTAAACAGAAACCTCTCAGATGGCAGACAACATCCAGTCAACAAAGTACTTCCAATATCTCAATTCGATCCCCCTCATTCTCCTCACTTCTTATCAAGCTTTATGCCACACAGCTGTTACGAATGTGGTAAAGATAAGAGAACATTTTGTTTATATGTTTTCCAGTCGCGGTTGGCAGGACTCAATTATTACCAATTAAATGCTCTTGTTCTTCCATTGTTCTGTCTTAGGAAGTTACCGTGCTCGCCAAGTGGCTCTGAGTGGTTCACTCCACCCGTGGATCAGTCCGTCGCTGACATCTTCCTCAATGGGAACTGGAGCATGTCAAACCCCTCCCCCTCCTGTGAGTGCAGCACACCTGAACGGGCGTTCATGCTACCTGACTGTCCACCCGGTGCAGGAGGGCTCCCGCCACCTCAGGTCAGTCTCTTAAACCGGAGCTTGTGTTTTTTGCTGGGAGGGGGGAGTGTGGTAGTTGCGGTAGTCACCATTATTCAATGTTGTACGGGTTATATATTTGATGCGCTGCACTGTGGTTCTGAAACACATTGGGTGGTGCCTGCTCAGGCCTATAAGAGCTGACCAAGCAGAGCAGACAGGGCTATTTGAGTAGGGAACATTAAAGAAGACGGGCACTGAAATGGAGCGTTCAGACGGAGGCGCTCCTGTTATGGACAGCATGAGAAAAATTTGTTTTTTGAGATTTGAATACAGGCTAGGACTGTTTGCATATTCACAGATATGTACATACACAAGGAAGGCACAGGTGTTTTTTAGGCCTTTTAAGGGATGAGGGGATTTTTATTCAGAAACAAGCCTTATTTATAACCTTATATAATAAATATGTATTGTTGATGAAGACCGATGGGTTTTTAGAGGTTTAATCAATGCCAGGAATGACACAACAGCACAATAAAAAAATGCTTCTCATGGAAGCTTTCAGTCTGAAAGTCCCAGTCAGCATCATTTTGATTTGAAAATGTAAAGGTACTTACTAACAAGGAATTTGCATTGCATTGCAAAATGTAAATCGGCCTTTTGTGTTGTGTCCCTTTTGTGAACTGTCGTGCGTGCATGACGGACGGACCAAGTCGGACCAAAATTGATTCCACTGAAAATACACTGAATTTGGCACTGAGAATGATTCAGCTGGTTCCACATCTGCTGAAAACCTCAAATATACCCATAGTGTCTCCTCCTGCTCTTTCAGGTGTATGCCAACCTTTTACTTTCTATTTTTGCATTTCTGCCAGCATAGACCTTAACACCGGACGTCACCTTTTCTTCTCACATCATCTTAGGTCCATACCTTTCCTTTATTGGCCATTACTTTATACACATGGCCAAATGCACTAGGGCAAATGTTGCGCATCTGACCTGAAGAGGATCATCCAGGTTGGGATCGAAGGACAACTTAGAGGCTCTCCGCTACCAGCCACCGCCTGCTGACTGAACCAATCACTATAAAGAGGCTAAAGTAGTGTCTCATTTGGAGCTAACTGGTTTGCACTGCTGTCTTCCAATGATAATGAGACATCTAAGCTTGAGAGAGTAACAGATTGAGGAGCTGCCACCTCCACTTCAATGTCATTTTATCCACAAGGGCTTTGTCTTGTCTGTATACTTGGGCTTTGCATATTGGGTAACTTTCTCTTTACATGCAATAGCATGCGAGAAAAACTGCCATCTGCCGACAGTTTGTAAGTCTTAAAGGATGTCTGTCGTACTAAAACAGCATGTCTGCAAATTTTTATTTACATAAGCCCGAAAAAAAATATTTTAGAAGTTGAATATTGGAGGGGCGTGTGGGCAGCCTTGATGTTACAGGATGTGTAGAGGTGGGAGGGTCAGGCAGTAAATCCTGTCTGTGTCGGTAGGTTTCAAACAACTAAGTGTGACTTTTTACAAAAGTGCCAAATCGCAGTGTCTACCCCCAACTAACGTCCATATGTTCCTCCAGTCCAGGCCCTCAACTTTTTTCTAATAATCAGCAATCGTGTGGATATAGTGCCAAGTATTAGAACAAGTAGAACAGTCTGGTAAGTTCAGAAAATGCCACCACTTTACTGTAAAGACAACACTTAAACAAGGCGAGGATATAATGATACCCAAAATCTAAAATGAAACAAGATATTGCCCAGCCCTTTGATGCTCCTACAGGACACGAATGCACAGCACAACGCTCTTGCTAGTGTTTTTTTGCATTCACATACTTGTACATCCTTGATATGTGTTCGACTTTTGAATGTTTTTTATTGCGGAAAAAAATGTTTATCCATTCGTCTTCCACTTCCAGAAAACTCATTCAACATTCACAGCAGTGTCCTTCACTTTGAAACCATGCATTCATGCCGTCTGATGACTGTCATTCAGCCTCGCAGCCGTCATCTTCAACACTTCTGTTTATAGCGTTCACGTAAACTGAAACGTTAATCTCTCAATTGGATCAACAGCAGAAAGTTGTAGAAATGATCCTCGCCCTCACAAGTAACCTGCAAGTTATTCCACTACAAAGCAGGGGAATACATAAGAGAAGTCCTACAAATGAAGCCTTCAAGTTTTCCTTGAGCAGTATTTAAAATGCTTTATATTAATATGAGTAGACAGGACATTGCCCACATGATCCAGTAACTGAAACATTTTGATTTTCCAGTGGTACACTGTGAGAAAACTGCATGCTGCATGACCTAAGTGAACATCGGCATCTAGAAATGTGGCCTATTTTGAGTGAATATAGTTTTTAAGGTGATATTGATAAAATGTATATGTGGACGAATCATTTTTTCAAAACAGTACACATACAGAGCTTGTAGAAAGGTTCAATTCGGGAGTCAGTGGGATAACACCTCTGGTATGGCTTGGTGTTTGTATTTTGTCAGCATGAAAAATGTAAAAATGGCTGATCAAAACAACATTTTGTATAATTAAGGTACCTCTCAGGGAAGAGAGACTTTATGGGAGCAGAGGGATCAGATTACACAACAGACGGCTATAACCTTCTGCTTCACTGAGGTTAAAAAGGCCTTACAAGTTTTTTAAAAGTCTTAGTTTTTAGATGTCTAAGATATAATTTTAAATAGTCCTTGTAAGTTCAGTTTGCGCAGCGGTTATGAAGTAGAAAATCTTCTTTCAGTCTAAGTTCTTCAGAGAAGTGAGGGAGTGTTGAAAGAGACAAAACTCACACAGCCACATTCAGATATATCTAAAATGATTGTGCCTCTTAATTGCCATGGCATTTCCCCTTTCAGAGTCTAACACTCTTGAGAGATGTCTTCTGGGAAGGACAAATGAGACACCTATAAATGAGAGAAACTCTGGCAAGGACATGAAATGACACAGTTTGAAACAGCAGGCCTCCCCTGACTGCCAGTCTTTTATTTTTCCTCCATACCCTATACAATACTCCATGCGATGTAATGTGCCATTTCAAACCCTCCACATAGCTGTAATGCCTCGTTGAACTTGTGCGAGTCTCTCTGTGCGCTCCCTCCTGTGACAAGGCCATCCAGAGCCACATTAATAGAGCGACTGTCCAGGTATCATGTTATAGGATGATTGTTGAGACAGTCAAACAAGAGATGTGCCCTTTGTGTAACCTTTTCTTTTCCCTGACATTCAGTCCGAGCTTATGACAGCGCTGTCACACAGTCGCCCATTTGTTGACTTGCTACTTGTATCTTCAAGGTACCCTGCGAGGACATCAAGGTCTTCCTTTCTCACCTCCTTGTTTTTTTTGTGTCCTTTTCTTCTCCTTCATCTGCTACTTCCATCTAAAACAGTCTGGATCTTTTCCCTTTTATGTTATGAATTGCTACCACTTGGTAACTTTACTGGCTTTCTACTTTATCCTGCTGTACGTTGCTATACTGTGGTACATTTAGCCTCAGTAAAAAGACACTTTAGGCCAATTCTTGACTACATCTAGTTACATTCACTTGCATCATTTCTTTATTTACAACATCTCGTTTCGTTCCAATCCAGATCCTGTAAAAAGGATATTAAAATGGACTCCTATATTTTTTTCTTTTTTTTTGTTTGCCTGCATGGAAACAACCTTGAGGACATTGTGTTATTATCATGCAACAAGATTATTGCCAGTCATCTCCCACTGTGGCTCAAGGAAGTTTAAATTTAGCATTAAGAAACTGCTAGAAGAGGAGAACATTTATATGCAATACATATGCTGTAAACAGTCTGGTTTCTATGCTCATCACCTTTTTTTTTTTTTTCCACATAACGCAACACTATGTTTATTTGGCAGGGGTCAGTTTTTTGGTAACTCAGTAAGCCGGCAAGCTGTGCAGCCTTTTATTTCATCATCTGAAGGCTTAAAAGATTTATAACACTGTGACAGTCTACGAGCTCATGTGGTAGAGAGATACTGTAATAGATCTGTATTTTGAGGTAAAATGATTGATCATTAACATTTTAATGCAAGTAAAAAGACTCATCTTTGTCCGCGTACATATCCAGTGTCTTTATAAATGACAGTGAATACGGAACCCGAAACCCTCCAAACACCCCCGACCCTATTCACCGCAATCCACAAGTGGGCCGTAACCCGCAATTTACTGTTTGAGATGCAGTGTAAGGCGTAAGATCATGTGATAGAATCATACAGTGTATGTTTTTTATATTGACTGGCCATCGTGCATCAAATATACAGCATCATTCGTAGAAGTTGTGAGAACTGTTGCTGAGAATTGCAACATGCTGCTGAACACACATATGCACTCAGGAGTAAGCTCCTGTGCTCTGGAAACATAAGCATTTATCATCATTGCTCACCTGCAGATCGCTGTCCATCACCGGGCGGGCCGGGGG
>OMLP01027923.1:51806-101410 GCA_900302685.1 Spondyliosoma cantharus
CAGAAGACACTCCAGAAAATAGTTTTTTTTGGGGGGGTGGGGGTTATTTTGGACACTTACAGTCCAGTCACGCTAGTTGAATCTGATTGGTGCGTTGGATAATGAGGCAATTTCTGTTACTTGTGAGTCTTTGTTTCATGTCCTCTCCCTCCTCTCATGATTTTAATTATTTCACACAATTTAATAAAACAGAAACGTCAGAAGAGAGCGGGGGGAAAAGGACTTGCAAGTAGCCAGAATAACAGGGGACACATTTTTCCCCAAGTCTGTGGGAAATAAGTGGCTCAGCACAGCCAAAATGCTCTCCGGAAGTCTTAATTCTTGTCTCCCTCTCGCCTCATGTTTTGCATTTCAAAGAGCAGTAGTGGTTTTCCAAGTGTATCCAATTAAGTCTCAAACTCATTTTTTTTTTCTTTTTTCTTTTTTTTCTTCTTTACTGTTGTTTTCCTCATCTTCATTAGGATAATTTGACTGATCAGATCCTCCCCAAGGCTGAGACGCTGCTGAAGAAGCTGGGAACCAGGGACAACGTAAAGGTATCAACCTTCACTCCACTGTTTGATTTGACCCGATCGATCTGATGAAAGTTTAATGATCTCTGGGGGGAAATGAGGCAGGTGCCGTTTCGGATTTCTTGGGGAGGAGAGGGGTGGTGATTAGGAGAAACGGGACATGGTGGAGAGAATGGAGGCACAATCCCAACTAAAACTGGCCAAGTCACCTTTTTTACTCATGCAATTTACTTTAAAGTCCCACCCCTGGACATTTATTAAGTTATGTATAAAACACTGTACTTTGACTTGTAATGTGTTCTTGATCCATCAAAAAAGTTATATTGTCTGATTAAGACTCTTAAAATAATATATACTCACAGTAGTTATACAATAGTTAAACCACTTACTTGCTTAGATGTCCATTCACTGAATAATTAAAAGCCTTTTTTGTATAAAATCTAAGAAGTGAAAGCCCAACTGTTTACTGTACTGTATATCATGTATAACTCTGAAACAATACCTTGGCAAGTATCAATATTGAATTAAAATTTTTTGAACCACGGGTAAAAAATTGACACAACAAAATGACTGTAGCAAACATTAATTCTTGCACTTTTTTAAAATGAGAATACCTGGTCCACCAAGGTCAGTCCACATTAGGCGAGCAGGGGTCGAAGTCGTCTCCGTGACTAACCCCATTCATTTTAATTTAGTAGGTTGCAAGCAAGATGCGAGAACTTGGCTCAGATGTGTGACAGTTGTAGCAGCTATCCACCGACAATAAATGGAAAAAAAAACATAATGAATATATATTGTGTGTGTGTGTGTACGTTTGTAAGCAGCATTTATTTTTGTAGCTGGTTTAGATGGAGCTAGTTTTTAAACTGATATATACACAAGTTTACTCCAGTGGTTCCAAATCTAAAGGATTGCAGTAGGGTTAGAGAGGTTGTGACGTGACTAATTGGGTAGGAAAGATGCAACATTTCTTCTACAGTTCTCTACTTTTTACTTTTCTGAAACTCCTACACGTCCAACGTACGGCAAAGGGCTCCCAGCTAGACTTTTTTTAAAGGGGTCATGTACCAAATAGGTTGAAGAGCAGTGGATTGTATCTTATAAACTTATCATATAATTAGTTTTTTGTCAAATCTTTATCTAGCAACTACTGCTGTCTAATGAATGTAGTGGAGTAGCGGGACAAAGTGGCAGAAAATGGAAATACTGCGATAAAGACTCAAAATTATAATGAAAAGTACAGTTCGTGTGTTATTGTACATTCCACTACTGGACTGCACTTCTATCTAATGTTGAAGCTGATGCCTCTTACAGATATCTCCCGCTTGTATATCTCATGCTGAGACTACAGTTTTGCTCCTCCTCAAAAACAGCGAGAGGTTTGAAGTTTTGTCAGAAATGCAAATTTGACTTGCCATCGCATCTCCTCTCGTATTTGTCGCTCCCTCCATACCACCCTCGTGTGTTTAGCAGACACGATTATGATCTTGGATACATCAAATAATCTTTAAAATGTGGATCTTTCAGAGAGAAGGGGAAAAAAATAACATCAAAAATAATATCAATTTCGGTCGATGTGTGTGTGTGTGTGTGTGTGTGGAGATGCGGCGAGAACAAAGAGAACAAGAGTTGCAAACAGACAGACAGAGAGAGAGAAGAGTGTGTGTGTGTATGTGTGTGTGCGTGTGTGTGTCGTTTCTCCATATCCTCCTCTGTGATGCACTGTTATGTCAGGCTGACACTCAAACACCATCCACTCTTAATTAGCGCTGCACTATCAGCGGGGTGTCCTCTCTCACTCCCACTTGCTTTCATCCATTCTTTTTCCTCTACACCCCGGCAGCCACCGACTCAGAGAATCACTTATTAAAAAGAAAGTGCGCAGAAAAAATAAAAAATGCTTCTTGCTCCGTCTCTGCAGCTGGCATGCCGCGCCATATCGGGATTTGGCAGTCATCGGCGTAGCCTTTATCTTCTATTAGAAGAAAAAGTAACATTTGACAGTTCTGTTGCTGGTTCTTATAGAACAGTGTGTTGCTGTGAAAAGTGTTTGAGAGATCATTTGACCCCTCTCCTCAGAGCTCCTTTTGCGCACTAAGTGGACAAAAATCTGTTTTATCTCTTACTGTATTCTCGCCATCTTAAGACAAAATATATATAAGAAGAACAGAACAGAAAGTCCAACAGTAACAAAAGAAAAGTGCTGAACATCTCGCTGTTGGTTGCACAACACATTCTTGTGCCTTTCTTTGCCACTTTCTGGATAGCTAGTTTTCTGACAAAGCCAAAATAAAGACGGAAAAACATTTCCTTTCGAAAACAGAAATAAAATCCATCCCACAATGAGACTCTTTCATCTGCGACTGTATGACTTATTCTTTCTCAAGTGTGCCTTCTTCCTTAGCCTGCATTTTAAATCTCTCTCCATTGTTTGTCCGCGACCGTATGTATCGACATGTCGGGTGTAGTTGCTAGGAGACATCTGAACCGACTGCAAAGCCTCCGCATGCTGTTCTCTGAGCTAATGCTCGCCTCTTCCTCGGCAGGTGTGGTTCTACAACCAGGCATGGCACGGCATGGTGTCCTTCCTCGGCACGGCCAACAACGCCATCCTGAGAGGAAATCTGCCGGCGGGACAGGACCCCCGACAGTACGGCATCTCTGTGTCCAATCACCCCCTCAACCTCACCAAGGAGCAGCTCTCCTACGCTGCCATGTGAGTGCTCAGACCGACAAACCAGTTTTAGATTAATGGAGCAAAGGTGCAAGTGGAGAAATCGCTGTTTTTGTTCATTATGACTTCCCATGTGCCTCGTAGAGGTCCAGCTGAGAAAAAACAAGGCAAAGTGTAAAATGTGAAATATAGTGTTAATAGTAGATAGCATGAAATAATGGCAGCTATACTGACACGTGCACAGTATCTTGCGGATATAAACACTTCTTTAGACTTCACAGTGTAGTCTGCAATTATCTCAGAAAGCTACATCTGCAGACCTCGTCTGCAGTTTCCCCCTTTTAACAATTTCAGCATGTAGGGCTGCTGGATTATTGCATTCTGCCTCTTGTTGGAAAACACATTTTTTTATTTTCTGACAATGCATCATCAGACGCAGCAGAGAGAGCTGAGAGAGATAAAACAGGGCGAGCGGGACGGAGCAATGGAGTGGGGGGAAGAAGAGCGGAGACAGCGGAGACAAAGGGAGAACAGATGAGTAAGAGACAATACAATAGGAAGCGTAAGACAGATAGATGGATGAGGGATTTGTTTGAGTATGCACAGATTTGGAGGCCCATGGGAGCCCCGTGCGAGGATATACCATATTTTGTTCTAATGCCTTATCCCAGGGCTAGCAAGAGAGCAGCTCCCCATGAGAGTGAGAGATTAATGACGTGCTAAGTCACAACATATGGATCTAACCGCTCACTGTGCTCTGCGCACTGTTTTGTTCTCTGATCATGTCCAGCGATTGTGAGCTTTTGTGTGTTCCTTAATAATGTCTATCGTTGGATTTATTTTTTTTTTTCATGGAAAGGAGTTGGAATGTGCTCCGCTGCAGCAAATTACCGCGCAGTGCCATAACCACAACTCCTGACATTATACAGGCAATCCAGTGGCTGCTACCAATCACCACTTAGCAGCAGTTTTATTCCGTCCTCTGCTGCTGCTTGAGCCCAGTCCTCAGCCAGGTATTTATGTAGTGATCAGGTGCCGACGACAGCCCTGAGTTAGAGAGGGAGACCGCGCCGAGGTTAGGAGATAATTACGACGGTAGGTTCAGGATGAGCCTTCTCTCCTCTCTCACTCTGCGCAGAGTGTGACGACTGCAATTTATGAACTATGATTTCCAGATTAGCTCGGTCACTCCTTCATTGATGAACAAGCGTGCAGGCAAGAATGGGGGAAACGGAGAGGAAGGGTCGACGAAGCGCTGTAGAGTAGAGTTGCGTATTTTTCTATATGAACACTAGATCAAATGAAAACCCACAAAGAAATATCAAACTACTCTGCAGTTCTGCAGACTGTATCTCTGCAATTGTTAGCCTTTTTCATCTTATTATTCTGCAAATAATGTGCCCTTCGATGCCATTTTTGGCAGTGTCAGACATGTATGTTCTTTGGGTGATAAATGTCTGAATGGCAGGTAGAAAAATGGCTCTTTTCTAACACAAATATGTCAACAGATTAAGAAACGGACAACCAGCAGCTATAGGTTTTTTTTTCTGGAGAAGTTGTTAGAGAACGAAAACAAAGCTAACAGAACAGTAATTATTGACTTTTTTTCATCGTGTAGCCAGAGGCAGAACTCCAAATAGCCTAAAATGCTAATGTCGTGTCATGTGGCAGTACTCCCAAGACTTATAAACGTACTTCAATGTACCCTTTAGATACACACATTTTAGAGTGCATAATTCGGTATTTGTTGTCATTGCCTGTTGAGCATGGTGGAAGGATGTTTGGACTTGTTAGATATATGTAAAACTACAATATATATAAAGTTGCAAAACTCATTTCTATGAAATTTGATGAAAAAATACCCACATGTTTATTTTGGTGTCAAAGTCAATTTGCTGCAGGTAGCTGTCAGTGTGCTTGTGAAGGCTTCTATAATTAATTTGTCACTAGCCCAAGTAAAGTCCCTGAATTACAGAGAGTGAAGAAAACCCACCAATAATGAAAAGTGTCTCTCTGGCCGGTAAAAACAATAGTCGGCTTTAAAAAGAAAGTTAGATTTCTCACTGACACCTCCTTAATGTCAGGAAGAGACAAATGCTCGAGCTGTTCTGCCAATAACAATTCACCACTAATGTAACTTGTTCCCTTGCCAGGTGTCGGACACCAAAATTGCACCACACCATGTAATTTAGAAGTGAGACGCCCCTCTAGTGCACTCCAGAAACAATTTCAAAACAGGTGATCTCACGGGGCCCCAAAACTGTCAAAGTGCGCATGTGGAAAGAAAGGTAGCGCTCACGCCCATCGAAATTACGCCTTCACTCATGCTCTGTTCCATCTGCACGATTGAAGGGACTTCTAATTTTCTCCACCGCGTTCAGAAACGTCACATTTTGGCACATTTCCATTATGAAGATGCACTGTATCATGTCTTTATTGCCGACGACCAGCAATTTGGCAGCTGACTTCTGTCGAATTTGATCGCTTGCAAATTAATATTGTTTCTGATTCGTGAGCGTCATCTGCAAAAGCATCCCATTGAAGAAATCATGTATGGCTGAGCTGCCATGTGAATTGTAATTCTCTCCGAACAAAATTGGAATGGCTCTCTACAATGTCTACATAATGCTGCATAATACAAATAACAGCCTCAATGTTACGCCGGGAGCTTCAGATTTGATAATTATCTCCTGCTATCAGCCCCCTTACACTTTAACATTTAAGGCTGTGGCCCGTAGCCCTTGCCATTAAAAGAAAACGAAAGGAAAGCAATACATCCTGTAACGCTTTACTCCCACCGCTCATCTTTCTTGCTCTTCCATTATTGCTTAATTAGCAGATTGCTTGTCCTGTTCTTCACAGCAATTAGCTAGCTTCAAGCGTACGGGGTTAGATCATTCACAGCTTCGTCCCCTACATTATCTCCCCACCCGACCAGAGCAAACGGCCTTTGAAACCTGTTGAAATGTGGACCACCACCCGCTGCTGTATATTATTTTATTTATGTATTCTAATTGCGTCTGGTCGGCGGTGATAAATACAGCCACGTGCCCGCATGGGGTGGCTTCTTTAATATGCTAATTACGCAACAGGAAGTCTTGTGAGAGATTTTCGCCGGCCGAAGGTGAGGACGACAGTGGGGGTTAAAGGAGCACATCACGATTTCGTCTGATCCTAATTGAGCAGGACTCAGCGAAGGACATTTTCAAAGCATAAATGAAAATATACACCAGGCAAGTGAAGGTCAGCATTTTTGAGGACAAAGGGACAATTTGCCTGGACGAAGTCACGATTTTAAGCTGTGGACTGTTGCCAAGAGACCACCAGGAGCTGTGAGTCGAAGAAGAAGAAGAAGCCAGGATTAAAGCCTATCATGGTTCCAGAGGGCTAATGATCTTTAAAAGCTTTTTTATTACGTACAAACGGCATTGTCGGTGCTTGTCTGATTAAGTCGTCGACACTAACGAGCCCGCGCCTGAAGCATTTCTGCAGGCCCGACAAAATGCATCCAAACAATGCAAAGTAATGAATGTAATGTGTTTATTGCATTACAGGAAATGAGACAAACGCTGCTTTAACAATGTTTAAGTGTCATCCGGCTCGTTCCCTGGTAACAAGAGATCCAACCGCACACCTGTTCTCTCTCTTTGTATCTGCTGTACTTCATTTGAGTCACACTTATACACTTATAAGTACACTTATGCCTCCACAGAGAACTGAGTCCGTCATCTTTAACCTTTTCTGTTATTCTCATTGACGTCAGTGTGGTGATTAGTAATATTTCGAGCCTTGTGAATGTTGGCAGAGGAGGTAGATATGAATGCTGTGGTATGTAGTTATGTAGCTATAGCCAGCTCTAATGAAATAAAAATGACACCCTAAAATTAAAAATACATATTTCTCCTCTCTCTCCTCTGAGAGTTTACTGTCCCTATATACGCAGTGAATATGGCCTTCCAATCCAATTCATTGTGTTTTCAGTTTGATCCAAGGAACCCACAGACTGCTTACTTTTAGCACTCTCCGCTCAACCTCCTGTTTGCTGTGCTCTATTCATTCACAGGGCCACGACCTCCACTGACGTGGTTGTGTCCATCTGCGTTATCTTTGCCATGTCCTTCATCCCTGCCAGCTTTGTCCTCTTCCTCATCCAAGAGAGGGTGAACAAAGCCAAGCATCTGCAATTTGTCAGTGGAGTAAACCCAGCTGTCTATTGGTTGGCCAACTTTGCCTGGGACATGGTGAGTACCAGCTTCATCAACTGATCTATCACCTCTTAATTGACCGTAGAGTCTTGAGGTGCTACTCAGACATTGCAACTTTTATACATTTTTTAATGACATCTAGGTGAAAAATGTTCAGTGCAATAGGCCTCATTTTACCACAGTTTGACACTCTTCCACTATCCTGAGTTTATTTCCACCTAAGGCTATATGTAAAAAAAACTTACCTACCTACTGTAATTGATAATGTAGCTTTGACACGACTGACCTCTTGGGAAAAGCTTCAGCAGAGCAACAGTTATTGGCTGAGGCGTAATTATCGACACCGGCTGCCCCCGCTGGTTACACTCTACAGGCTCACTGGCAGTTTCCCTCAGGCATAATTGAAGTAAACATTTTATCAGGTACCTTTGGTAAAGAAATGGCATCAGGACGCTCATCATTATGGCGGATAAACGCTGTCGGGGGGGAAGACAAATGCACCTAAGGAGTCGGTCTAATGATCCTAGCCTGAAGCCGTCGGCATTAGCATGCGGGCTCTATCAACAATAGGGATATTAGAGGGAATCCAGGTTGATGCTTCCTCGATATATCCGTTGAAACCTTTTTTGTCAACTGTAAATAAACACGTGTCGGCGTATCTTGATGCATTCTGTTTATTTTATCTGTGGTACATCATTTATTCACCAGTGGGAAATTGTAGATGTGTGTTATTTAAGAGCTCTGCAGCCAAAAGGAATATTAAACCTCAAAGTGGAAGTTTTTTAGTTTTTTTTCTTCTTCGCCCATCTTTTGATATTGACTGAGGTTTAGCAGCATTTAAATAAATAGTAGTTTTTTAGTCGGAAGATTTTAGAAAGCAAGCGTGTACTTGTTCAGTTAAATGTGTCAGTGAGCAGCCACGTGCCTCAAGCAGAGCAGAAGCAGATTTAATGAATTAATTAGACAGATAAGGATGGAAATATTTGAGTGTTGATCAAGAAAGTAATTTTACAGATTTCATAATTACACGTCCGTTTAGTTTGTCTGAAAAAAAGCACAGAATCTTCTCAGGTGATGCCTGTGGAAGTTTCCTCTTTCCTACGCTTTCCTCTTCCTCTGATGGTGTCAGCTGCTTATTGTTCTTCATGTGTTTGCTCTGACAGTGTAACTACGTCATCCCGTGCCTGATTGTGATTGGGATCTTCCTCTGCTTTCAACAAAAAGCCTACGTTTCACCCGCTAACCTGCCGGCTCTGATTCTGTTGCTCGTTTTGTACGGGTAAGTACATTTGAAAAACGCGATGCTTGAAGGCGCATTATGTAACTCTCTTTTTTAAGTAGCACATTTTTATAGTAAATGTTGTGTGTAGTTTGGGGGTTTTGGTCGTTTGTGCCTCATTAGATGACATATGAACAACAACGTCACGCGCTGTACATATACTCTGTCTCATCCTGCTTCCACTAGCTGGAGTACTTAACGGAAGCCACAGAGCGACCACCCTTCTATTGTAGGTTACATAACCGAGGCTGTCTCTTTATTTGATGCCCGAATTTGTCAACTGAGTGAGTTATGTCTGCCTCTCGTACGTCAATGGGCAGTTCCATGATTTCATTAGTTGAATCTCTAGCTTTTAGTACGAAGGTGGTCACCGCCAGTCGAATAAATGACAGCAAGAAATCATGATACTTTAAAAAAGTACAGCCTGTTAGTGCATGAACCACAGCCTGGAGATATTCGCCCACTATCTTAACACTCGGAATGACCTACTACCATGAACTACATCAGCTAAAATGTGTGGCACATTCATTTAAGCTGATTCACACAGTGAACCGAGCTTGAGTGCAAATTGTGCTGGCTGTTGCATCATTGTCGGTCAGAGTCGCCCCAGTGAAAGCTGATGGAAACCAGTATGTTAATGAGGCGTTCTTCAACAGCCGCCATGACCGGCCATGATCACGGAGCGCTCGTCACACAATATCCCAAAAATATGTAAAAAAGAGATCTGCAGACTGACCTTTAGATACTGCCGGCCTGCTGATGAACTTTGATTAGCATTAAAACTCTGAGGTCCGGCATTTGTTAACTCGCTCGCATGCACAATATTCATGCTGACCTCAATAATAAAATGATAAATATGAGTTATTGAAGTCTTATTACACTACTTAAGTGATAACTTTGAGCGGCACCTCACTCACGCTGACCGCGAACTGCTGCGGGCCGAGCGCGGGTGGCATTTGTTGTTCAGCAGTGTCTTTGTGGGTCGCTTACTGGTCACGCAAGAGGCTGGTGATGATCTGCAAATAAAGTGGATCGTCATCTTGTGTTAAGTGTATACAATAGGACTGCTAAATCAGGTCAGGGGATGAATGTGACGGTGTCCTTGTGTCTGCAGGTGGTCCATCACCCCCATGATGTACCCCGCCTCCTTCATCTTCAGCGTGCCCAGCACAGCCTACGTGGTGCTGACCTGCATCAACCTCTTCATCGGCATTAACGGCAGCGTGGCCACCTTCGTTATGGAGCTCTTTGATGATGATGTAAGTGGCACACACATACGGCACGGTACGTGCACACATCCTGGAGAGACTCGCATATATGCAGGATTCTAACACCATTGAAAACACAGTTCCTGTGAAACAGCAGGCGCGGCCACTCATGCTCCCATAGCTGCATAAAAGATATATTCGGCAGCTATAGCAGTGGATGGCTAATTGATATGAATCATAGATAAACTCGCTGTGTTTTTCGAAGCAAAGGCCTCCGTACGCATGTGGGTGGAGTGTGTACCCACCTGGTATATAACTTTTAATATATTTCCTTTATCCTCTCAAGGATTTTTCAAAGGAGTTATTTTCTCTATTCTCTTTAATGTTTAATCGTTTGGTGAAAATTGGGTCTTCGGAGAACTTTCCTCATCCATCTTTCAGTAAGTGTTCATTTTAACTGCAAGCTGCTTCAGTCTCAGGGGAATCAAAAGACAAAGACACCAAAAAAGGAACCGTGTGAGAAATGGAGAGCTTCGGAGAGTGTTGACTGTCAGTCGTTTCACTTCTGATTATAATTTGAATCACGTTCCATTTAAAAAAAAAAAAAGGGAGAAATTGGCCGACGACACAGTTTGAGTAACAGCCAGATCTCTCAGTGGCAGGACCTCGGCTCCTTACAGGTGGTGATGATTGAGAAAATGATGTGCTTTTCTTGATGTCTTTTTCTTCTCTGAACTAAATACGTCTAATTTGATTTGTAGACTTAATTGTTATTTGCGTGATTAGCATACAACGCCCACACTTGGACTTTCTCATATCACATTTTTAGCCTGGCGCTGATCAGTCAGTCCTCGTCAACAGACGTGACGCCGCTTCGCTCCCTGACAAGCTGCTTATACATCTGATGCTTCATCAGGATGTCTCCCACAGCTCTGAGCCGGCACATCAGACAGAACGTATGTTGTCTGAAAGTCTCTGCCACTGCACAGTCGTGTCCCCTCCGACGCGCCTGCCTCCGACTTGACGCCTCTTCTGGCGCCGCTCGGCGATGGCATGGGATGTTTCCTGTCTCCTAACGAGGCTGCCTTATTTGCATCGTGATTTCATTATCGCCAGCATTCATTATCAATTTGTGTTTTCCAGCCAGTGCATCCCTCCTCGAAGAGAAGCGTTGTTGCCATTTTGTTGTCTCTGCGTTCACTTTATTTATTGATATGGTGCTAGTGGAGCGTATTACTCATAAAGGGTGCCATTGGTGATAATTTAATGGACAGCGTGTGGCCCACTGGCAGTGTAAAGGGACGGATTTATTGCGCTATTCTTTTGTCCAAGGCATTAGGGACAGAGATAGTGTTTCTCTGAGACTCGACAGGGACAGGGGTCCATGGTAATTCTGCTAATCTGACCTGATTTCAGAGCTGATAACAGAACCTGACGGGTCGACATCAATCAACAAATGTTAAAACTCTCCGGGTTTCCGTGTGCCCCCTTGTTCAGAGGAGATATCGCAACAGAACAGACTCTTCACAATATAGCAGTGCCCCGGTGTGCCCCAGTTAGACAGAAAAGGTAGATCCTAGACATGACAGCTCAATCCAGTCGTCTCTTATAGAGATTTCTGCTGTTTCAAAGCGACGTCTTATCTTTTTTAGGCTCCTCAGCGGTGGCTTTAGTTAAACATTGTCGCTCAAAAGTGAAGCTACAGGCTTCAATCTGCTCCCTGTTTTTCGAGCACGGGGTGAATCGAGATCCCTTTTGGGCACAGCACCATTTTTACCAAGAGGAAAAAGTGTGAAAGCAGAGCTCCCGTGTTGCAGACTCGGTGCCCCAGTTTTGTCTCGAGACCAATGTGAGATTTTCTTCCCCTCAGGACCGGCCAGCTCCCTGTGGATTGCATCAATCCCAGCCCGCCTCGTGGGCTTGAAGCGGTGTCTGAGTCAATACCTCCACCACGTGCCGCGCGGTGATAACCACAGGCACACATAGATTTTCCAGGATAAACGTAAAGGTGCGGCCAGTGTGGACAGGTACTGGCTTCCGCATTGTAGTGTAATTTGAGCGCGTTGTGTGAAGCCCGGCAGCTTTTATTGACAGGATGTTCAAAGTAAAGGTAGAAGTTTTATGCAGTTTATTCTTCTTCTTTTCTGTACTACTTTTGTTGGATGATACACTGTCACGGAAATAATTGAGATAAACAACATCAGACCATTTTATGACACTAACATGATGATAAGAATGCATGCACACCCTGAACCTCCAATGCATAGGGTTATTATTGGAATTTGAAATGGATATCTAAATACCCTGATTGATTGAAACAAAAATCTAATAAAACTCTCTGGCTCTGTGGGGAAATATAGAGGTCAGCGAAAATTATCGATCCATACATTTTCATAAAATGTCCTGATAAAGTCTTGAATTAGCTGATAGGTCGCGCCCTTGCCTTTCCACAAGAGCTACACTGGTGCCGGAAAAAAAAAAAGAAAAGCATGAAAATCATCTCCAGAAAATATCTAACTATAATGCTTGAGTCATATATTGTGTCTGTCTGCTCTCATTGTGATTCCCGGCGTTATGAATGAAGCCATGCTGTGGGAATAAGCACAAGTAGCGATATGGGTCAGATAAGCGCCCCGCAGACTATACCACCTTCAGAACCATTTGAGAATGATTTATGGGCATATGGCTGAAACGTAAGGAGGAAAATTGTCCAGCGTTTCATCATCCCCGACTAAGAGCCTCTTAGATCTCCTTGATGAACACCCAGTCGAGAGAAGATGTGTTATTTCATGTATTGATCTCAAATTAGGTCTCGCCTTCTACGCGTTTCTCCGCCAGACTGATGGGCCGGCCTCAGCCAAGGTCACAGCCGCTGTTTATTTATTTGACTTTCTTTATGTCTGCTAAGCTCAGAGTCGAATGTAAAGAAGTGTGTGTGAACTTTTACGTTTGTAAGCTTGGGGGGTAAAAACATGTTTTGACGTTTATGCTTGCAAATAGTGTTAATGTCATCTGTAGGTATAAATCCCTCCAGTGCACTGAACTGCTTTAATAGCTGCCTTGTTTCAAGGAAAATACAAATTACATATTTTTCAGACTCTCACGCTAATTGGACTGATCTGTAACATATTCTGCAGGTTACAGACTTATTTATTGATCAGTGATTCCAACGATGTCTCATCCACATTCACAGTGGATTTTACTCTTAGCTCCAAATTGCCCTCGAAGTTCTTTTTACCCTTTCGTCTTCAAGCGAAGGCGTAAATGTAGATAAAAGGTTTGATGAATTATTGTTGGAACACGTTGCCGGACATCTGAAGGTTTGCTCTGACATCATGATCAATGGTGCCTTTTTCATCGCACTCTCATATCTTTCCTGAGAGAAACTAGGCCAGTGACCACCTACCCAAGGTAAAAAAAAAAAATAAAAAATCTGCTCACATATGCAGGTGCCCACTCTTGGATCTTGAACGTTACTGTGTGTTTTGCCCCGGGGGGGGGAAAGATTAAGTGAGACAGCTTTCTTCTTTTTGACCTGGATATACTTGCTACGAACAGTAAAATAGAAATGTTAAGAAAGACGGGACTCTTTCATGTGAAGAAGTTATTGTTTGAAACTGTTTCACAGCACAAATGTTGACTTTCGATCATCCGAGACAAGGTCAATACCAGTCTGTCTGTGTGTTAAGATATAGTCAGCAAGCAGTTAGCTTAGCATAGCATTAAGAGTCAAAACATCTAGCCTGGCAGTCTCCACAGCGCTGTGTCAGTGCTTTGGCTTGTTAGTATTTCTTACTAACTTTCATTCTGACTGAGCACAGTTGACGTGGATGGTGCTAAACCTCAGGTGTAGTGACAGTATGCATGCATGCATGCATGCAAAAAAAAAAAGTGTCATTGTTTCCAGTAATCACAGGGATTTTTGAAAACATCAACACACAAACAGCAGAAGGGAGGAGAATGCTGCCAGGTGTAGACCCACAGACTACATCTGGTGAATCAGACTGGCCCAGATGTAACAATATCAACTTCTAAAGCTGACTAATTGACACTGCACACATTGCTTTTTCAGGTGAGAAAACAGCAATTAGCTTTTCTATTTTTTTGGTTTTGTGGGACCAGTGGCTAAAACATGTTAATTAGCGTGCTTTCGAGGTGTCGGTTGTTGGATTTTGTTACCTTTGGACAGCTCCTCGCAGTTTTTTTCTTTTGTTTCGAGTGTTTATGCTAAGGGCCCGTGTCCACATGGCGGTGCGCTCTGAGAGACAAAAATGCCGCACACTTGGTTTTGATTGACGGCTGCTAACGCCATGGCAACAGATGGCTGACCACACAGCTAGCGTGATAAAAGCACAACACTCACCAGCAACATCCAGTGTCCGGATGATCTGCTCCCACAAATGGACTTTTCTGTCTCTGTTATTAGAGTTTCTGTCTGATGAAGCTTTTCCATGATTTACTGGATTACCAGGGTGGCGGGTGACGAGTCCCAACCAGGCTAATATGCGATTGGTTGCCTGGAAAAGAGCAACAGTGACGCCCCCGGCACCTTTCTGAAAAACCTGAGGGATTTTCAGCTTTTCTCCAGGCCACAGCTCCTCATTAGACACAACTGAAAAAACATTGGAGCTCAGAGAAAGATGTCATGTGGACACGGGCCCTAAGCTTTAACTAACTGGCTGCTGGCTTTGACCATATATTTAATGTACAAATTTGAAATCTTCTTATCTAACTCTCTGCAAGAAAGCTATTAAGCGTATCTCCCAAAACATCCAACCATTCCTCTGAAAAGCAGACGGACATCTGTTAAACCTACTCGACAAAGATATCTTTCATCTGGCATTTGAGTCGTTTTTTTTTTTGTTTTGTTTGTTTTTTTTAAGTCTGACGGATTCATAAGGCTTCAAGTGCTCGTCCTCAAGTGCCAGCTGAGCGCTTATTTGGTGAAACTAATAAATCACGGAGCAGTTACACAAACACCCATGAATAAATCCTGCGACAAAAAAAACGGCCATCATGTGGAAATCCTGCACACGGCTTCAACAAAATGCACTGCCGCCCCCGTCCCGCCTACTCTCAGCCCCCCAAAAAAAGAAAAAAAAAAAAAACGGAAATGATGAATTTATAGTCTCCCTCCATGAGCTTTGAAGACTATGCTGCAATGAAGCAGTATGCATTATGCATGAACCTTCTTTTGAACGCCATGCCGCGCCAAACGTAGTAATATTTTGTCATCCCCCTTCTCTGCCTTCCTTCCTGACTCACTGTACTCCTTTTCTTATTGGAGACGGTTTGTTACAGCGCTGTCCATTTGTGTCCTCATTTAATTAATTATTTTCTTTTGTGCTTTACTGACTCACCATTGAATTGCAGCTCTGGTGAGAAGGAGGAAAATGAGAAAGGGGCGGTCCAATTCTAGGGAGAAAGACAAGTTGTAGCGAGGAAATGCCCTGTCAGGATAAGACTAGCCTTTTATGTATGCCTTGTGAAACACTGAAACAATACGCTTTGGTTCTGTGTTCGCGTGTCTGCTTGCCCTTGTATGCAGTATCAAAAGAAAGAAAAGAGGCAGACACACAGAGAGCCTGCAGATGTTTTCGCATTTTTTTTGTTTTTTTTTAGCTGTGTGCTTCTTTTGGCTTGTTTTAAGGACCAGCGTCTGCTTACATGTGCACCGCCTCATCAGTTTGTGTTACACATACTTGTGTCTATCGCCGAGCTCGGATAACAGTAGGGTAGATGAACTAAGATGCCCCACGCTCCCTCTGCGGGCCATGTGGAGCCCCGCGTCACAGCAGAGCGCAAACGGAAAGCAGGATGTTTGTTAATTATCCAGGCTTGCATCGGGGGACGCCGCACGCCGTCTTCTAAACCTCCCACACATGGCTGGGCCTGCTGATTCACGGTGGCAAGTCAACATCACTGGCATATCTTTAGCATGCCACAGATTTGTATCTTATGTGCGTTTTTTGTGTGTGTCTTCCTCAACAGAATGTCACCCGCATCAATGACATCGTGAAGCAGGTGCTGCTGATATTCCCGCATTTCTGTCTGGGCAGAGGGCTGATTGACATGGCCAAGAACCAGGCCATGGACACCCTCTTCAGCGGTTTTGGTAAGAGGAATAAGTGATCCATCAGAAAACAAAGCCATTATGTTTCATATTGAGCACTACGACTACATTGTCCTCATAGGAAAGAAAACATCTGCCACGTGGGCAGAGTGGGATTGTAACATTTTTAGTGATACGCTACAAATGAACATGTTGAACCTTTCTCGACTCAAGCGACTGTGTTTTGATGACACAGCATTATTGTGCCTGATTCTGAAATAGAGTTTTCAATGTGATGTTAACAGAGTTTGTACTTAAAGGTCCTTTGTGGAGTTCTCTTGTAAACAAACAATAGTTTGTGTTTATATTCGATGTTACCATCAGGGAATATGCATCAATATTGCATCTTTGGGGAGTCTCTCTCATCATGTGTCCGATTACAGAAGGGCTGTGAGATTTGCATTCATTAAACTTTGATCGAGCGCAGTTCCAGCTGTAGAGCTGCACCAGAATACTTGTTTCAAGGTGTGAACACTGGGATGCGACCTTGAATTTAAGGTGTTTGTGTTATTAATTTATATGAACTTTCACATCTGGCAGGACATTTTTTGTGAGATTTAGATTTAAGCTTATGTTCAACCATAGAAAAACCCTTCTGTTTTCATTCCTTTAAAGTAACAAATACTAATAATCATAATAACAATTGTATAATACCATGAAACCGTGATGTTTTCTGAGATGCTTATTGTACTGACATTGTGAAATGCCATTGCAACCCTTTGCCCCAGCCTCAGTGGTCAGTATATGAGGATAAATTGGTTCCATTTGTATTAATGACCATTCCCTCCTGCTATATAAACATAAAATGCATTAAAATACATGCTGCATGAACTCAAACAAGCACATTTTAAGCGGTTGTTTTATATTTTACCAGTACAAAACCTCTGCCGTGGTTTCATTATTTTGCTCAGTTAATACATACCTCTTGAAACGTATCTTCCAGTGGACCATCCCAATAAGATTTGGTGTAATAATATATTAATTCCACTACAGGAGACACTTGATCTTCCCTGCAGCTAGGTGGGAAAAAATGCATATATTGGTGTCATAAATCAATATATCGGCATGTCAAGTAACGGCAAAATCCAAAATTGTGCAAACCTAAGTTGCAAAAGGCCAAATGCACATTTACGTTTACTCACTCTCGAGGCTCATCACTGTCACCTGCAGACTGGTGGAATAGTGTCAACACATTGTCAGGAATGTGTATACTGAATGTATGCTTGTGCACAATCCTCCTTCTCTTAAACAACATGCCTTTGAGTCCCTCTCTACCACTTCATTCAGAATGCTACTTCTTTATCCCACCAGTGTTTGACCCGTAATACAGCCCCCCCCCCCCAACCTCCTCCTGAGCTGTGCACTCTGCATGTGTTAAATTTAGATAGGAGAAAGGGAGACGGGGGTTGAAGAGGGGGAGACGGGAGGTTGAGGGGGCCATCGAGAGGCAAAGAGGCACGTGAAAGAGGAAGAGGAGTCTTCGTTGTGGAGAGACGGAGCTGGAAATAGTGGTTTGAGGAATCATTTGTGGAGAGCAGGAAGAGAAAAGCAATCACAACCTAAAAGGGCCTGTGTGGAGAGGGGCTATTTACGAGAGAATGAGACTGAAAGCGCTTTCGTTTTTCTTGTCTCCCCGCTCTGCCCCCTCGGGCTCGAGAGTCGCAGACACTGAGAGAGGGTGGAGAGGCAAAGAGAGGGAGAATTGACAATGATTAGAGTGGGGGGGCTGTCAGCGGTTTACTTACATGTTCATTAGCCAAAGAGGCTTCAACATGAAAAGTGCAGGATATCAGTGATTTTCTCACATGACACACTGTAGGTGACAGCCATTTTTATGGGGTTTTTTTTAAGGGTAAGTGGCGTTTTAAAACTGCCGGCTTTCACCAATGAACGTGTCTCCAAAACACTTCAAAGAGCTGACAATTTCCTGCTCTCCGCTAACTTTTGACAAAGATAAAAATTTGGCTGCCAACGTAAAGAGAAAACACATCTGCTAATTCCTTTTTGTTTTGACGATGTTTCTGCAAAAATCATCCCCTGAGCATGTAGATAAGAGCTGGGAATTAACATCAAGTGACACACAGTCATAGTGCATCTCCCTGCTTACCTTTTCCCTGCGTATCCACGTGTTTATTAACGTTCTGTGTTCCTTCCCATCTTTTTTTCTATCAGGGGAGAGCCGCTTCAAGGACCCCCTCGGCTGGGACATGGTGGGGAAGAACCTTTGCGCCATGTTCATCGAGGGAATCGTCATGTTTGCCCTCACGATCCTCATCCAGTACAAGTTCTTCTGCAAGCCGAGGTAAAAGCAGCTGTCAGAGGGAAGTAACTCGTGTGGGTAGAAAAAGTTTCTGACCACAAAGTAACGTACACGTACCTTCATGTTTCTTACTTTTATATAGCTGTCGTCCATTCATTCAGGCAAAGCATTCCCTCCTATTCTCCCCCTTTTTAAATCAATAATGCACTTTTTGAAAACACTACCTACTTTCTGTTTTTTTTTTTTTTTTTTTTGCTGCCATGGAAACTAATGCCCGTGGCTTCCCCTTTTCTCCTACTTATGAAAATTGCAGAGATTGTTTCAGCGAGCTTAAACTTTGACCGAGATAATGTGTCAGTGCGAGTTCATGTTAATTTTAATGAAGGGGTGTTGTGCCAACTGTGGTCGACTTCTCTCTGCCAGGCTTATTTCAGCGAAGTCATTATCTGCGGAGGAAGAGGAGGATATCGACGTTGCTCGGGAACGCAGGCGGCTGTACGAAGGCGGGGCCCAGGATGACCTTTTGAAGATCTGCGACCTCACTAAGGTATTGTGCGCAGTATATCTCCTGCTCTGACAATGAGACGCTTTTGTTAGTCAGTTGATTCTTCTATGTTTTTTGGGTCGGACGTTCATTGATTGCTGTGTTTGTTTTATGCTCTTTATCTTGTGTATCATGTGGGATATTCTTCTTTAATTGTTCATGGCAACACGTCCAAGTCCAACACAGAGAGAGTCTCTGAACTCTGACCTTTGTATACCCTCGGCCTAGTCTTGCCCTCTGTGAATCCTTTGCTCTGCCCTGCACATATATATGCAACCTACACATCAGGTCAACCTGAGCACTTTGATTTTATTTTATTCTATCTTTCCATTCTATTCTTTGTATGTATTTTTAATCTTATTCCAGTTCTTTATTACACACCATCCTTTTTCACCATCCAGGCAAAAAGAAATGACAACAGTGTTTTTTGTCCTGCATTTAAATTAGATATATAGTTTTGAAGAAGTAATTCAAGCTAAGAAATGTAATATTTACAATATTAATGACGTATTCATTCGTATAAACTCAGTAACATTTTTCTTCCATCACTGAAAAAACAGTTTTTTTTTCTTCACTTGCATCTGCGTTCTTCACTTTGCAAGGCGCATAGGAGAGACAGGTTACTGCTCTGCAGCCGTGAACATTCACCAACATCAGAAGTGGGCATGAACCAAACAAGCCTGCGTTTTAGAGGGTGTAAAGGTCTGCGCTCCCACACAGACCCGGACGTTCCCTCGTTTTGCAGCAGGTGAAGTTGAGCGTGCTGTGACGGTGCATGCCTCGACACCGCCGGGATTAACACTTCTTCGGCGGCAGATGTTCCCTCCCCGCGGGTGGCGCGGCAGCAGGAAGTGTCGCCACAGCAGCCGGCTCTGCTGCTCCAATGCCAACAGCTGGACGATCTAACAGCATTTCGCTTCTTACCAAGCTTCCTCACGCCTTCACTCCCTCGCTCTTCTCAGTCTCACTGTACTTAATCTTTCGCTCATTGCTCATGGACACAGACGTGCGCCACACTCCCCGGGGTAATTACCGAACAAGCGCTGGGTAGAACAGTTGGGCGGGTAATGTATTACAAGGTGAAACGGCATGGAGAGAAGCGTTACCCCAAAACTTGCTGGGATAACAAAACAAAACTTGTGAAATCACTTCAGCTCCAATGTAAATACATTTTAAAAACAACGGCAAACACTTTAGGAATGTTAGATTAGATCTGATTAAGCTTGTCGGCTGTTGACAAGCAGCCATCGTTCATACGCACCTTCATGGTTGACGGTATTTCTCTGAGATGAGACACGGCGGCCCATCACCGCACGGAAACGGCAGCGCAACGGCAGAAGGCATCAGGATCCTTCCTGCAGTGCACTCATTGAGTCCCACCACAGCTGTGCCCCATCCATTTGGGGGTGTAGATAACAAATTGATCAATGAGCGCGTGGCTTCGGTGGCCACGCGCCACAGGCTGAGCCCTGTCATAAATCCAAGCATGCCTCTGAAGCGATCGACAGGCCATCAATCATGTGTCAAATTCCCGCTCCTCCCCTTCCTTTTCCCGCTGCTTTAAACAGGAGCATTTTGCCGTGCGCCCCACCTGCTAGCCTCCACTTAGCTGCTGCATTAGCATCCGCACCATTATCGACGGGGACTGTAATGGAAGTGCGTCCGTCTGTGAGGCCCAGCGCTGTCAGTTCAACCTTCTAGTCACTCACTAAGCTGATGGAGAAAGTTTTGAAGAACCTTGTGACAGCTGTTTGGATTTAGCAGACTAATGAGAGATGAGTGGCACGTTGGCATATACAAGTATGCTCATGTGGTGATATGCACTCTGGGCGTACGAGAGGTTCAGATGAGACTTGTTGAACAAAAGGTCTGCGTTGTATGATTACAGAAAGGCTGACTTCATCCACTAATTTTTTTTGTTTTTATTTTTTGTTACAAATGGTCTTTAAAAACAGCCCAACCTCACTTTTTTATCCCCCCCACCAAAATTGTTTTTTTTGGTGATTCTTTTTTTTTTTTTTCTTTCTCACTCACACGATGTCATCTTTTTTCTATTGTATTTTTTCATTTCACTCCCTTTTCAAGACATTATAAATCCCTGTGGGCAGTGTTTCCCAACAAGGAGTACTTCTGCAGTCGCCGCGGGTTCTTGGAAAGCTTGTGGAGTGACAGTAGAAATAACACGATTTGGTGAAAAAGAAAAATATGCATCCAAATATTTGTATGCAGGGAGAAAGTAAGCAGACAAATAAGTGTGAAGGTTATCTTTCTACTGTATTCATTCCCATAATAACCAACAAACTACTACAGTATGAGGGTACACCCCCAATCAGAATCAATGCAGCAACTTAAAGGTCCAATATGAAAGAATCGGCCACCTGTCGCATCCACACTGAAAACCAATAGATATCACCAGCCCAGTAAACTGTACAGCCCACCTCCAGAGGCCTGGACTAAAATATCTGACTCACGCCTGTTGAAGTGTTATAAGGAGGCAGGACAGCCAGGAGCTAGCTTGTTAGATTGCGTAGACAACTAGAATGGCACTCAGTCCATCTCATACTTCAGCCGAGCCCAACAGTTGTACTCACTCACAGATAACATCCATGCATTATTCCCTTAGGTACCTCAAGATATACTTCTGTTAGCCATGAATGGAATGAATGGACCAGATATTGGAGAGTCCTTTTTTAATAAAGCAGTGTCAGGGTCATGGTTTACCACCTGAGCTGCAGCATTTGGCTTTTGAAGCTTGTGATTTTTCAGCCTAAATCTATATTTCAGGTCTGCGCAACTGCCGCCGTCACTTTCTCTCAACTGCCTCATCTGATTAGACGTCTGCCTGCTTATCGTGACAGCTGCCGTGGTGCTCGAGTCAGAGGGGAATTATCCTTTAATTGCCTTCCTCCTTACATGTATCTGCTGCTTTGATGTAGCTTTAGCGCTGCAAACTATCACTAAAAAGTAGTACGTGTAATCCAGGTTGATAAGTAGTGAGTGCAGCTGCCAGATGGCACTGGAAGAATGGCGGATCTCTGCAACTCCTGCTTTTATCAAACGCTTTTGATGTGCCAACTGTGAAATAAATACAATGTCATTGTTTGTCAGGCTTGGCAGTGGCAGTTCTAAATTTATATTTGCCTGGTAGCATTCTGCGTGCAGCTGGGAGAGGTGACTGTTTACAATGGTGAATATATTGGGGTAGAGATTCTATAAGGGAGACTTTACGCTGTCACTTCTCTGTTTTAATGAACGTTCGTTGTGTTGGGATCTGACTCCGGAACACGCGCAAACATACAGCGTTCATCGAGAAAAAAAACAACAGCCGTCACTCTGCACAGACTGTCCTTGATTCTGAATGGTAAATGTCTTTACTGTCACACTCAGCAACAACATCAAAGGCCTTGTCTTGTCTTTGCGTGCTAAAGCAAGACAACTGTCTTCAAGCCACTTTGAAAACATATCAAACCCTCGCTTAGTCTTGGATGTGGAGAAAGCACCTCATGCACTAAAATGTTGCTTTTACGCTACATTTTCAAGTTTGGTCTTGTGAAGTGGGAGGTTTCTCTGGTCAGTGGGGGAGGATGTGGCTGCAGCATGGAAATTCTTTTCAAGCGAGATTTGGAAAAACATCAACCACCTTCTCGTTTGCAGTTTCATTCTCTTCTTTGTTCTGAGAGAGAGGGGATTCTGCTTCTCGCGGGGTCCGGTTCTGTGTTTGAACCATGGCCGGAGCTTTAAGGGGTGACAGCTGCATCTCTCTTGGTTTTATCGAGCATTTTAGCTTCTCTCAGCTCATTGTTTTGGTGTTTTGAGTCGCACTCGTATTGCTGTCGTTAGGTATGCCAGGTATGCCCTTCAGGAGTTGGTGGAGACCATAACAGAGCTAAAAAGGAGAGTTAGCATCGGTTTTAGATGTTAACTTCGCTCTGTGTCTGCTGAGGCAAGTGTTTGCAAACCCGTTCACCGTAAACAACTGTGGTAGGTGTTCTGGCAAAACTGCGGTAGCATGCAATTTTAACAAGCTAACTGTAGACTTACTAACCATACATCAGAATTGTAGTCGTAGATTTCTTCAAGAGAAGGACCAGCATGCCTTGAGACGCAGTAAATACTGCCGAGTCTAAAGTTGGAGTCCACACATGAAGTACTGGGGGACTTGTTTGGTGTTGAAGGTTACTGAGGGTACTGAAGTGGCACTCACAGTGGAGACAGCTTACCTCATGAATACTGTCACAAATATTAATGCTCATGTCCTCCTCTCCTCCCCCTCTGTGCAAGTGTCTAACTTTTTTTTTTTTTTCAGTACCTTTTTCCCATCTGGCTCGCTCTAAATGTTGCAAATTAGCCCTTCTTGTTAAAATGTGTTTCCTTCACTTTCTCTCTCTCTCTCTCTCTCTCTCTCTCTCCCTCTCTCCCTCCTACTTTTCCTCCACCTGCTTCTATCATCTCTCCTCTTCCCCGCTGCTCTGGTCTATCGCTCCATATTTTCTCATGCTATCCTCTCTGCTATCTTTCTCACTGTCTGCTCCCCATCCCTCCCCCGCCACCCGCCTTCTCTCCCTCTTTCTCTCTCCGTCTCTGGCTGGCTGGTTGATTCATTTTATTGTCTGCTCTCCACAGGTATACCCTCGGAAGAGCACTCCTGCTGTGGACAGGCTATGTGTGGGCGTACCTGCTGCAGAGGTGAGCCAAGTGCTGCTAAATAACACAAGCACCTTTTCAAGCCTATAGTCAGTTTGCTTCCATCCATATCAGAGGAGTTACTAGCGTTCCATCATTTGGTTTACAAACCCTATTTACCTATTCCTCTGCTGCTTATTGAACCATCTGGATATTAATTGACTAAATGAAGCGCACTCAACAGAAATTTCAATGTTAATTATAATATTTACAAAATATTGACACACACGAGAGCAAGGAGCATCGAGCAGCGATTCTCTCCCCGGGCTTCGATTTTCATTTTTTTTTTCTTTCTCGAAGATTCGAATTGGCTCTGTCGAATCAAAACATCTTCCAAACGCTGCTCGGAGAAGGCGTTAGGAGGAACACTAATCTCCTTATCAGGCTTGTTTCCTGCCATTATGCTACTGCCAAGCATGCGTGTGCTGAAAACACACAGGCAGGCTAGTGGAAGAGCATCGCTAGAGCAACCCAGTGCGAAGCGAAGGTGCGTGAAGCCAGTGATGTTCAGATCAGTTGATTTGCAGCCGGAAGCTAAATCAACCAAATGCAACAAATTGAACTTTTCCGCAGTTTTGTTGAAAGAAACTTACGTGTGAAATTGAAGTGAAGCATCCTCGTTATGCGGCGCACATTCCTATACACACACTCACAGTCACACACACGCGCTGTACCGCTGGCAGCCTGATTTAAACATAATCTCAAACGCTGACAGGAACTCGTACTAGGTAGGCTTTCAGGCCGTATCCATCCACCCTGCCACTGTTTACTCAAAGCCCAATGTAAATGCCAGCGGAATATTGTCATTCGCAGGGCTCTGCTGATCACACACTGCATTTCCATGCATTATTTACATCAAGCTTAGCCCTCTTCTATGCATTCACAAGCACAGGTCACAAACAAGCGGGGATCAATGAATGACAGAAATCCAATATTTATGCCGGAGCGCCTAAGGCAGGGTCACGTGACTTCCTGCCACCTGCCCTCCAGAGGGGCAGAACATCAGCAGCATCAGGGTGTCGAGGATGTACAGAGGCATGAAGAAATGCTGGTGGGAACAGTCACCAGAGTTCTTACAGTGTTTGTCGCCGCGTGCCTGCCGTGTTGATTTAGCGTTTGTTGTTTTGTTTGTGCACGGGAAAATATCAATTTGTTATTTTGCTAAACGCCGAAGCAGTTGTGCATACTCTGTAGACTGTAGTTCCAATTGTATGTAGCGAACAAATACTGACACAGTCTCTAGATAAACTTCATTAAAGTGGTTAATGTGTATTTGTTCGAAAGGGAACTCGCCGACGTACAGAATATTTGAAAAGGCATCCAGTACGTCTGTTTTCCGATGAGGCTTGTATCTACAGAACACTCTTTTCCTAACCGAGTCCGCACTCCCCCGTTGTGTCCATCAGTGTTTTGGGTTGCTGGGAATCAACGGGGCTGGGAAAACCACCACGTTCAAGATGCTGACAGGAGACATCCCAGTCTCCAATGGAGAGGCCTTCCTAAATGGATACAGGTGAGGCACCAACTCCCACTAGTGCACCAAGTAACTCATCATAATTAGCCACCCAAGATGGCTGCTCAGAAGGGGATCGAGCTGCAGTGGGGTTTCTGTTTTTTCTCACCTCCTCTTGTTCTGTGTAACACAGCTTTCTATTCCTCTATCTCTCTCACCTTCAGTCTTTTGTTTTCTGTTGGCTATGTAGTTTCGATATCTCTTATATATTCTGCCGTCTCTGCCTTTTCAACTCTGGTTCTCTCTCATGTCTCCTCGCTGCGATATTCTCAGAAAAGCTGAACACTCTGCTCTCGCTTTTTCCTCCTGCCTCTTGCACATATTTCATTCCTTTTCACATCATCAGCCTTGCTCTGTTTTTTTGTCTCCGCCGTGCAGATTCAGTCAGGAGAAATCTTTGTACATGCCAAAAAAGTGCCTTGACACCAGCAATATGAGACTCGAGCACTTGAGCGAAGGAAGGCTTGCTCTTCCTTATTTTTAGGAACAAACAACAAGGCAGCACAGCTGAGCATCGCGAGTGTGAGCAGCGGTTGGTTTTGCATCACAACAGTTGCTATAGGTGTTCATTTATACATCCGATAATTGCGTTGAACAAAGAAAGAGCGCTGAATAGAGCAGAGCAGTGTTAATCCCGATTAATGTGGGTAACGGAGCTCAAAGAAAAGTCCCGCAGACCTTGAGGAGAAACAAAAAAGTGAAAAGAGAGAAAAACAGCTGTAAGTACGCCCACACTCAGCTCATTACGCTTTCTGAGCACTGGCAAGAAAAACGAGCATCATAAAGGAGAGACGGCATCGCTTGAATGGAAGTCCTCTCCTGACAACCGTCTTTCTTATCCGCGGTTGTGTCCTCTCAACGTTTACAAGGAATAGCTGGCAAGAGCTAGCCTGCTAACTTAGCAGTCTTCATGCTCCGCTAAGCATCCTTCTCTTGGCAAGAAAGCGGACACGACTCCGAAAATAAAAGCTTTCTGAACAAAATAATGTTCCGGCAAATTTGGCATGTACGTAGCTTCATTCTTCAGTGAAATCAAGATGATTTCGTTTGGGTCTGTTCACTGTTTTCATAAACATTTCCGTACAATATGAATGTTACTGTTTAGCAGCAATATTAAAGGGTAATTCTTAGTTTTGTATGCGGTGGCAGAATCTGCCCAGCTGTTTCCAGCAAGCTAAAAAGGTGAAGCTGCTTTAAAAGCTGTGGTGACACATGAACATCCTGAACTATCCAAAGGCAGTTTAACCGACTGCTATCATGAGCCTTTAACAAAGCTAAAATAAAAACAACCGCAATATCAGATCAGTTAAGCTTTAAGTTCACGATGGCCTCCAGACACATCAGATCACATTTAGCCTCCCTCAGGTCGACAATCGCACCAGGAAAATAACAATTGAGGGGGAAAAATGGATCCAATATTATCCTGAAAGGAACCCAAACAAAGCAGCTGTAAAAATAAAGAAGAAAATCGGTTGTAACGTTTGTCGCCTGCAGGTAGTAAAGGTATTTATGTACACATCGCTGGTCTGAGGATGTATTGCAGCGAAGTGACGTACCTGTCCTCCATAGAGGCCTTTCATTTCCTTTTAATCAATTTGAAATACATGCCAACGTGTTGTGATGTAATCTTAAGCATTTATGTAAGTTAAACTTATTATCCTCCAGGAAATGTCTATATGATAGCGCAAAGATTCAACAACTTTCTTGAGGGTGTACACGAGTACAGAGAGAAATGAACCACTCTTGTTTTTTCAAACTGAATCAAAGGCCTCGACTGGCTCAGCCTCTGATTTTCTTTTTCTTCTCATCGACATACATTAGGCCACATAAATGATTTTGATATCATATGCTCTGTGTTGCTAAGGCATTCAATCTCATCTTTAGATCTGTGATCTCAGACATACAATGGCGTCCATTGTCAAACCTCCCACGTGTTCTCTTCTCCCAGCATCCGAACAGAGATGAGGAACGTGCACCAGAACCTGGGCTATTGTCCGCAGTTCGACGCCATCGACGAGCTGCTGACTGGAAAAGAACATCTGGAGTTTTACGCGAGGTTACGAGGGGTTCCGGAGGAAGAGGTCACCATGGTAACCATTGCGTCTCTTACTGCTTGTCTTTGTAAAAGATGTGTTAACTAGTTGTTTTCCTCGTGGCTGTCGCCATCAAACACAAAACGTAGATTAGTTGTCAAGCTTTTTTCAAATGTTTTACTACTTTAAGATGCATCCATTTCCTTCCAGAATGTTTATATTTTATTTTCACCATTAAAATACTTTGCAGCCAGAATGCATGTAGGGCAAGCTGAAGGTACATGTCAGAGTGATAGATAACCTCAATGAGAGAAGCCATACATAATGAAAAATGGCCGGTGGTAGAAAAGCAGCAGCTGTGGGTTATGGCTCTACATTATTCACCATGCCCAGTGGTGTGGCCGGCCCTGTGCGGCCTCCCTGCACTCCGTCTCACACCACCCGCTTCTACAACAGTGAGATCAAAAGAGGAAGAGGCTGGCGCCGACCGTAGGCCTCAGACCCGGCGCCAGGGCTTTGATCTCGTAGCTGCAGCATAAAGGGACCCAGTTCTGCGCTGCTAGTATAACTCTAACTAATTTTACTGCAGCCCATTGTGATACGGCTTTTATTTTTGGGTGTCAAGTTTCGATCCAGATTGAGCCCTTGCATAGCCATATTTGCATATTGGGTAAACAAAATGTCTTCATGTATGTTCTGGAAAGGCACTGGAAGTGTAATGTGGCTCTTACAGCTTGAGCCTTTTTGATGTTGTGCACTCCGGAGACACGTCCCAATCGCCGGCGCTTGACGAGATGTTGTTTAAATAGCGAGGAGAACAGTAAAGCGCCTCAGCAGGCTATGATTAAGGTCTAACAGTGGAGCCAGCTGTCACGCCTTGTCCTTGAAAGCCGCAGAGCACAAATACGCCGGAGATCCAAGCCAAAATATCATCCATCACGAAGCGTCTGATGATGCAAACACTCCTCTTGACACCGTAATGGGTTTGGTCACTTTGATTTCTCTCTTCAAAAGGTGGCCGAGTGGGGGATCCAGAAGTTGGGGCTGGTCAAATATTCCAACAAGTCAGCAGGAACCTACAGCGGCGGGAACAAACGCAAGCTCTCGACAGCGATCGCCCTGATCGGCTGTCCTCCTGTGATTTTCCTGGTGAGATACGCTGCTCTTGACATGTTGTACACAGTGAAAATGTGATACAATGCCGCACCATTACCTAAAGGTTGTAATACTTTAAATCAATATTGACGCCGTGCAGATGTTTGGATTACATCAGATCAGTTCTTTTTAGGTTTACAAGCACACAGAGACCCGACTGTGGTAGGAAGACGAGCGAGTGTAGGAACAGGTTCAGATTAATCTGGTAAAACCTTATTGAATATCCCAAAGTACATGACTCGTGGATGAGAGGGGTCGCTCACTGGTCATTTCCTAATTATCCTTTTGAATTTTCAAAGACTAGTTCTTTTAGAGAAACACGGATCACACAGAATCCTACTTAGACGACAAAAATTCTCATTCACAAGTACTTAATGCTGAGCACAAAAGCATTTTCTCACTGATGGAAGAATTAATGAGCGCCTGACTCAGAACACACCGCGTCACATGCTTCAGTTAAGTAGCTTTAATGTGCCTTATGAAGTTGTCGCCGTGCTATAATGAAGGACAAACTCTAATGACCTTAAATCACACTGCGGGGCTCCTTAAGGCAATTCACCAAAGTCAACATTTTCATTAAGATTATTGCAATTTCTATGTGTTACCCTGTGTCAAACACACAAAATCACATGATCTTATAAAGCAGAAATATTACATTACATAAACACATTTCACTGCCAGCTCATGCTGTTTAATCTGCTGCCTGTAAACTGTAATCAACGCATTACTTTGAATGATTTATAGCAATCCATCAGATTATGCTGCTAATAACAATTTAATGAGTAATCACTCAGGTAATGAGTAATCCATAATAAATTACATTTAGAGAATAATCTCTCCAACCCGTTTCTGTTTTTCTGGCTCAGTGCTGCTCATCCCATCGAGCTGCTCTCTCCCAAACCTACTTATTTACTCGCCTGAGCCAAGCTAGCCTTCACTTTGAGGCAGTGGGATAATGTGTTGTCAGTGTCTGTGTCAGTTTCAGTATTGTGTGCAAGTCCGGGGAGTCCAGGCGGGCCTTGAGGCAGTGCCACGTCGGGTCTGCACAGGGACACATTGGGCACGGTGATGGAAATACCCCTTGGGATTTGTAGGACTCTGCTAGTGAGGGAGAAACAGGCCTGGAACGAAAACCAGCCAATGGACTGAGTACTGTCACTCTCTAATCATGCATGGGCAGACTAGCCCTGAGGAGAAAAGACACAGCAAGTCACTGAGGCCCTGTGTGTCTGTGTGTGTGTCTGTGTGTGTGTGTGTGTGTGTGTGTGTGTGTGTGTGTGTGTGTGTGTGTGTGTCTGTGTGTCTGTGTGTGTTGTATTGTGTGCGGATGCTGGAGAAGGCTTCAGTATGTGTCTCCATTATGTGTAAATGGGTACACTCAGAGTTCACCCAGACCTTACCTATGTCGCCCAAAACGCCTCTTTTTGCCTTTCAGTTACGTGTTTATGTACAAAAATGGGTGACAAATTGAGGGAAAAATCACCATGAAGAGCTTTGGAACACATGGAACACCACCCTTCCAGAACATGTTCCCTCCTCGCTCGTTGTTTTGATGACGATGTTGGAGAGCGCACTCACATGTTAGTCCAGAAATTCACAGTTATTTAATTGGGTTGACCTGCTTTATGTTGCGTATGACATTTTTTCCCTCATTAATTCAGGTTTTTTCCTTTTTATTTGTCACCCATCATACACACATCTTTAAATCTTCTGCTAAAAACACATTTGTGTAACTGCGGCATCCTACATTTTCAAACGGTGTGCTGAGGCGGAGTATAATCACAACGGTTCTAAAGACGCTGTGTTTATTGCAGGATGAGCCCACCACTGGGATGGACCCCAAAGCCAGGCGATTCCTGTGGGACTGCATCCTGAGTATCATCAAAGAGGGACGCTCAGTCATCCTCACATCACACAGGTGCAGAATCACTCTTTATCTATTGATTTGAGGGATTCGCACACTAAGATGGTGTCCAACTATTGTGACTCCACAGCAGGGACAGCAGATCAACCGTATTTGTCCGTAAAACTAATGGGAGCCGTACATATTGTAATTATAATTGATTGGAGTTGGACTTAAGTTGAAAGGTATTGTTTCCAGCGCGACTGCCAGAAACACACTGACTAGGATAAAGCTTTCATGAAGCGCGAGGGCATATTGACTGACTGGCGCTTTTTATTTTTGTTTTTTCTGCCATGGAAAGAGAAACTGTCACCGTCAGAGCTGAAGTCTTTTCATTATCCAAGACTTCCTGGAGCAAAGTCAGCTTTTTTTGTCTTCTGTAGCGTTGGCCAGTTTTGGTCACGGTTTTAGATGGAACGCCTCACTTTTCGTGAAACTTAAAACTTGATGGAGTCGATATGGAACATTTAACAATGCACATGTCTATTGATTTCACCATTTCCCAAATTGCTGGGGTTTTTGAATCATTCCTGCTCCTGGCACTGCAGGTGAATAATCGGCGCTGCTGTTTCCTCTGGAATATATTATCCTCATTACACTTGTTGCCTTCATGGGGTAATAAAAAAGCGTTTGTTGTCGTCCCAGGCAATGTGGCTGCGCTGCATCCAATCGTCCATGGCGTGACCAGGTGGTTGTGTTTTGTTAAGTGGCAGATTCACCAGGTTTTACAAAGTCATAATCCTAATTGCGCCATTCCTCAGAAAGGCTTCACAGGTTTTGCCTCAACTACAAATGAGTCCCGCTCCAGCCCAGCGCTGAAAGAGAAAAAATGAGATGATAGGAACTACAGATGGTCTCTTCCTCTCTCTCTAATTCCCAAATTTGTCGTCCGTTTAAGGTGTCAGAGTGGACATGCAAAAATGTCATTTTGAAGAAAAGGTTTGGCGGAAATCAGAGTTGATGAGGTTAAAAATGAAAAACGATCTGTGATCAAGCTTTAGCCTGCAGAACAGACTGAGAAAAGACAAACATACCCTAAAATACCCCTATTATACCAAAGAGACCCATTTTAAGATGTTGTTTTTCTGCAAAAGACGCCACTCACACATCTGGTATTAGTGCTGCTTTTCATTTATCCTGCAAACACCTGTCCGCTGTTCCTCAACAGTATGGAGGAGTGTGAAGCACTGTGCACCCGCATGGCCATCATGGTGAACGGCCGTTTCAAGTGCTTGGGGAGCATCCAGCATCTGAAGAGCAGGTAAGGAACCTTCTGTTGTTTTTTTTTTTGTTTTTTTTACTGCCAAGTGTGTTAGACCAAGAGTAGAATACAAAAAAAAAAGAATATCTTTGAAGCTCCTTGAAATGAGATGAAAGAAATCCCATTCTCCCACTGAGCTGTTCTGTTATTTATACTGTATATATAAATAACACGGGACAATGAAGTGTATAATGGTAATAAAAGTATTCAAGTTTTTCGGGGAAAGTAAAGGAAAGAATACATATTTCTTTTATCATTTATTGCTGCAGCTATGAAGGACCACATGAGACGCACGAAGGAGGACAGGATTTATCAGAAAGTACCAATATTACCTCACATGAGCTCCACAATGTCATCATTCTGAAACAACTGGTATCACTCTCACATCTGTCCTTTAGGAACGAGGCAACACACAGAAGCTAATTGGCTTAGCTTAACATTGAGTCTCAAAGGAGAGGAGAACGGCCAGCCTAGCACGTTTTTCCACTGGTTTTCCATTGATTGAATGGACGGGATATAATAGTCACATTTCAACCTGAAGAAGTGAGCTGCAAGAACTCAACCAGTGTACAAACATGAGAGTAGTGTCAGTCTCGGCACAATGAAATAAAATGTGAAGCTATTCCTTAGATTCACTGCACACCTCTCCGTTCTACGTGATTTGAGGTTTCAGAGGCTATTTAGCGATAACATATTCATTTGTCTGGCTTACTGGGGAGCTTCTCGTCATAATAAACTCATAATAATGTATATTACTATATTATTATATTTCTGTCGCGGAGACTCCTCATTGTGATCAATGTGATCCATATATGGGGGAAACGTGCAGGCAGTCAGGTCTGTGAGCGTCAGGTTAATGTTTTACACCATTATCTCTCTTTCCCATTTGTTTCTCTGCAGACCTATAAATTCTATTCCCACCATCCCTGTCCTTATGCACACCCTTAATGGGCTTTGTACACGTCTCTTAATGCGTTTTCTTACCTCTCCATGGCAGATATCCACTGCCGTTAACTCTTAGCGCTCCGGTTCCGGCTCTCTGATATCCTTCTGACATTTCCCAAGGCCAGCACTTATGCCCCGAGCCCTGCATCTAGCACTGAAGCCCATTCCCGTTACATTAGGTACAGTCTGGTGACATTACTACCACTCCACCGTGCGATCTTGTAAGAGGGAGGAACACTCCACACAGACACAAGAGCTACACACACGGCGGGAATATGCAGTGGCAATCGCCGGGCGGAGGGAAAAATCAATACACTTGGAATGAGGGGTGGAGCACGCAATTTTTAAAGTCATGCAGGGGATTAGGGGAAACGGCAAGGAGGGGGCACTGGTGTCAAGGGTATTTCACATCATGAGTGTTAATGTCATGTCATTGGCCACTGTCTGACTGGGGAAAGGGAAGCGGTAGATTGTGGACAGGGCTGAAAAAGAGTGAGAACGAGGGCGAGTTGAGAGGCGAAGGGCAAAAGTGGGAGAGCGATGTACCAATCAGTCCCTCCCAGATGTTAGGGTAATTGACAGATCCTCTGTGTCAATTACATCCTGTCTGTAGGGGGACGGGCAGGGTGGTGTAAATAATTTATGAACCACACAGGAGGTATAGGATAGGTAACAGCCAGGGGAGGGAGGGGAGGAGAGAGGAGAGAGGAGAGGGTTAACTCGTGTCCTACTTCACTCAACATGCCATCAGGTAAAAGGGAATCGCACTTCACAAGACAGTCAAGTGAGGGGAAGCCAGATAAGCATGACGTCTACACCGATTTTCGCCGCGCTTATTTTAGATCTCACACGGACAATTTACATGCTGCTGAAATGCTATCGCTCAGTTCTCACCACGCAGTGAATAATTTCTAATTAAGCGTCCCTATCTCGGCAGCGCTCGGTGTAATTAATGTTTCATGAGGTGTGGGACCCTGTTAATGACTGAAAAGGCAATTAAGGACTGTCTTCTCTGTTTTCTTTTCTCGTCACCATCCCACCACATGTTTGTGCTGCTCCCGCCCCTGGTTTAGCATGTGAGCCGGCATCATTTAAGTCGCTGTGAGCCTCATCAATCCAGCCTGGCGTGGCGAAACGCTTGACTTCCTGTAGTCTGTCTCCATATCTGAGACCATGTGTGGGAACGGAGGGGTCGATTCTCACAAATGCACAAGATGCTTCCAGTTTGCAGATGGGAAGATTTTCATCAGAGAGCAGGGTTGGAAGAAGTGGAGGGTGGGGCGAGGAGGTGTGCGCCATTGTCACGCGGCGTGAGCGGCTGACCTGCAAAGCTCTTCCACTCTGACCCCGCCAACCACTCACCCTACCCATCTTCCCCAACGTCTCCCATCTTTTTCTCATCGCAAGCCCCTGAAAGGAGAGCAGAATCTCACAGCGGAGGCAGCTCTCACATTTTGACCCCCCATTGCTTACCCTCCCACATTCGCAGCCCCCCGCTCCCCCGCCATCACCTCCTCTCCTTCAAAAACCTCTCGCCATATTACCCTTATTTATTCCTCCCTCTGCAACTCTCAGGTGGCAGGGCTTCCAACCCAGCCATCCAAGTGCTTGTTAGTGCTGCCCCCTTTAGTTCAGCGGTGACCCTGTCTTTATCACCAAGATGCCCTTCTGTTGCTTTTAACAACCCCGCCTCTGTGTATCAATCAAGGCCCAAATGAGCCAAAATAGGCCATTTAAACTGCCAGAGAGGTGGTCGGCGGTTGAGAAGGGCTGAATATTTCATTTGGGAGGTGGGATTCTGAGCAGTGGCGCGGCCATTTTAAGAGAAGCCCCCTTAATTATCTTCCTCAGCAGCAGTTAAAAAAAAACATCCTCCTTACTCATCCGGATATTGAGACCCTCAAATCAATCACACTTCTAGGAATTTATGAAAGGCTGACGGGGAAGGAGGGGGAAATAAATAAGTAAAAAAAAAATCCAAGGGGCTGTAAACAGTGCTTTAGTACAGCAGTGTGCTGGTGTGAAAGCTCCCAGGTGTTAAGTAAACCCAAATGAAGTGGAGGAACCAATAAAGGCAGCTTCAAAGCTCCCCTATAATCTTGTCAGTTAGGAAGGACACCCACTAGCCGATGCAGGATTTTTCACTGATTGATATCATTCATATCCCCTCTTCATAGAGTACCTGCTGTAAGTACACACCACAGCCTGGAGTCTTATTTTCTCCTTGCTTGAAGCACGTCGGGATATAAAAGCGGGGGGTAAAGTGCCTTTAATGCATTAAGGTAATGCAGTGTGGGCACTGGAGAGTTTTTTACAAGAGCGGTGTCTAAAAGTTTGGATCAAATCCCCTGAAGTTGACGTGGAGGAGTCCAATAAACTCCTGCCCACTCACTCTGCGTCAGCTCTGCAGGTGTGCCATTAACTAAATAGTTTACGGCTTTAAAGTGCGTGTCACCGAGGGAGATGGATGGCAAAATAATTCTCTTTGCATTTTACAATGCATCAGCAACGTAGGTGTAATTAAGACGACAAGAACATCGACGGACCCAGATGGTGTACTGTATATGTACTGTACACATCCCAGAGCTGTCGGCACTCAAAATATACGACGTCTTTACCCTTGGTATTTGGTGAGCAACTCAGTGTGTGGGAGTCGATCTTGTACAGACATTAGTTTTTATCATAGCTTATTTTGTGTTCTAACATGCAGGGCAGACGCCAGCATCTACATTTGATCCTTCAAGGTCTGCAGAAATAGCTGCACAGCTCTCGGTATCTTATCACGTCCTTGTTGAACTGTGCGTGTTTGAATATCCTGTAGTAATAACCTTTACAAGCTCGACGATGGCCTTCATGTTAGATTACTTCAGAAGCACAATTTTCCGCGCTATCACCTTGTAAATATGTCCTCCCATAGAAGCAGACTGTCACTACTAATCACTGACAACGATCGCTAAAAGCAGATTAATCTGTTTTATTTGAACACAATAATCTTAACTCAAGGTCCGACCACTGCGTTTCCAAGGTTATAACTTAACTTCATGCACTTTCTACTCCAATCATTATGATTTACACGCTGAAAATTTGTACTATCTCCCAATTAGCAAGCACATGACCATCATTAGGTGGTTCTCACGTGTTCATTTGAGATAAATTAACACTCAACTTCAGCTCTCACTTTATTGTCACCGACAAAACAAGGGTTGGGTTAGGGGTCTTCAAAACTGGACAGGTGTCTGGAAGGTTTCGATGTAAGGGAAGCGAGCAAAAAAAAATAAAAAAAGATATCAATACAAGAAACTACATAACACCTAGTATGTCAATCCAGCCATCAGTGGTTAAAAACCATCATCACCTGCTAATAGTTACAGTATATGGGAAACTCATCATTTAACAGTTTGGTGGCCTGTGAGATAAAATAATGATTCACCATCAGACTTGGCATTTGGTGACTACAACTCTCCATAAAGAGGATGAAGAAGACACTTAAAGGACTCTGCGAGCTCGATCGGACAGATCAGTTAACCCTAACCCTCAGAGCAAGTGCTGTCTTCTTTATAAACTACAACTTTGTTGTACTTCGTTTAACTTTGAATGTCGCAGAGCAAGCAAATCAAAACAGAAAAAGGTGCAAGTGGTAATGGATCATGGGTGTTTCTGTCCTCACTGCTAAACACTGAACATTATTGGACAATCCTGGGATAATGTAAGCAAACAACTCAACCCATCATCATGTCTTTAATATCTTTATTTGTGGTAAACAATGTATTTTAATCAGTTCATTCTCGAACGCCTCCTGAAAATGCAAAACTGTTATTTCCTGATTGGCCACAGATCACTTACACATCCCTCTGTTCATTCATCTTTCCCTCTGTCCTCACACTGCCTAGAGTTCTGTTAGCTCCCCCTCCAGGAACTAAGAAACTTTTTTGGATGACTTCCTGCCTGATCAAAGCACCAGACCACCCAAGCCACACTGTGACCTCTCGCCCTGCGTCCGCCCTCCCCCCTGCGGACACAAACACAAGGTTTGGCAGTGGTGAGGGTGACCTTTCTAGACTCCCAGAGATGAAGGAAGGCAGCAGAATTATTTTCTGCCTGTCATGCCCTTATCTGTGTCTGGCTGTTGTTTGTTTTAAATTACATGGAAGAACGGCTTTCCAGCAGACCAGGGTGGAGGAGAGGATTGAGGCAGAATAATGAAAATGAAGAAGCAGCGCAGACATTACAGTGTCTCTGCCGTGCTGTGTTGAGCCGCCGTATCGTATCTCTAATGTAAAATATTATGAAAGGATTAGTTGTGACAATGTGGTTCAGTCATGACTTTAAATGTAATCCATTCATTATTTTCTCTAAGACTATATCCAACCCCAAATTGGAGAGATCTCCTTTTTTTTTTCTTTTTTTTTTTACCTTTTATACCACCAGCCACTGGTTAAAAGCTAATTAATTGTTTCAGGCATGTCATGCCATTGTTATGAACACACAGTGTAGTACAGGCTCTGTCAAAGCATATCCAAACCTACCTATCTCTATCCAGGCTCAGTTTATTTGAGGAGAGCCAAGACCAACAGTGTATCAAAGATGAAAGAACTTGTTTTGTTATGGATACAGAGGCAAAGTAAAAATGATGAAGGAAGATATTTTTTCCCAAAGTGCCGCCTGAAGCCCCTGTGTTGCTGCAGAGAGAAAGGAAATAAAAAGTAAGGTATGCAGGGAGAGAGAATGAGGGGAAGCTAATTGATAAGCCCGTTTACTGTCACTGACAGACAGCATTTCATTATCCACATACGCCCGAACCCTTTCGCCAAAACCCTTTTTGCAACATTGCTTCCCGGCCTTATTGAATTTTTTGCAAAAATGTTTTTGCATCTTGGCCGAGCTTGGCAGCCCTTAGACAAAGCACATTTCCCGAGCCAGGAGCTATAATAAACACAAGGAGATTATGGTCATAGTCTTGATTGGATGATGGATTGAGCTTTATGTGTGGGGACGGCTGTGATGTTGGTGGTAGTGTCTGATTATAGACTGTGTACCTGTTATAAAAATCATCACAAGCTGTGTTGTTGTCCTTTAATGAAAGTGTTCTGGCTACACTTCATATAGAATGTATGCTAGGGCTGGGTTATATAGCCTTAGAATAATAACCAGGGACCTTTAGGCTATATCACAATATACGATATATATCTCCATTCTGAAAAAATACATAAAAGTACTTATCAATATCAATATTGTGACAATATTGTAGGGATGACTATTAATACTTTCACAAAATATTAAAGGTGCAATATGTAAGAACTGGCCAACAGTTGAATTCATACTTGGGCAGCAGAATTAACCGCTCACTGCTGCTAACTGTAGCTGCCGTTAGCTGGTAAGCTCAGTTAGCTTTCTCATGCAACAAACCTATATACAGCATGTTGTGACCCACTTGTCTTTCGGTGACTTTAAAGCCTCGTTGATTTACGTTTAACATGATGTAATGATGTGACATGAATTTTTCGTCACACCTTTTTTGGGACTGAGCACCTTGCCGTGAATGCTGTGCGTGTGTGTTTTCACACTGGTTTTATTCATGACTCGTTTATACCTTTCATACTGAAAACAGCCAAATGAGCATATTACATTAACACGTACCCATTAACAAGTCTTTGTCCTACTGTGTAATATCTCTCATTATTAGTCATTTTATGCCTAATTTCACTGGCAAATGTGAATCGTATTACAATGGAATGCAGCCATGAAAATAGGTAATTAAAAAGTTTCAATACAAGCTGAGAGGAGCTACATAAAGAAGGACGAAGCAGTGGTGTAATTTGTTTTGTGAGATAATACCAGAGTCATTGTTGAGACCCCTGTTCCTCTGATTATTATCATCCTGCCTTCCCTTTGCACTTTGAGCTAATGAAGCCCCAGACGCTCAATGAACTCCCAGCGAAAGGAACGGTATTTCATGGCAAGGTAGATCAGGGCTCAGGTCAGTATAATAGGAGTATAATTTAGCATGGTTGAAGGGCTGTCTAAAGGGCAGTCGGTTAATTAAGCGCTAACATGCTGATACTTGCAGGGCACGCACAGTTGTATCCACATGATGTTCACTACATAATATGTCTTGGAGTTTCACGGGGATGCTTTTGATCACCCGCCGTGTGCAGCCCCTGAGGAGATCACAGTGCAGGCACAGCTCTCAGATCTTCCCTCATACAGCAGGTTCCACGCAGATGTGCTTGTGGCAGGATAGCATGCCACCCTATTGCATCATGAAATGGGAAATAGTCCAGTAGTTGCAGGACATTTTCTGCACTCCAACGTGTCATTTCCTTTCCCCCGTAACGCTGCAGCCAATTCAAATGCACGGATTTGAATACGTGGCTGGTTTTTGTTCGGAGCTTCTTCGTCACTGTGGTGTCACACGAGGATGCCGACAAAGTTGTAGGAAGAGGTCACAATGTCCTGAATTTAATCTTGTCGCGGTGCCAGTTCTAGATCAAGGGCCGGAATGTGTATTCTGGCTTGTCCAATCATAATGCAAGAAAATTCCAGCTGAGTATGGCGGCATTAAGCTGTCACACAATCATAATATGAATCAGTATTAAGTATTGATGCACAGCTCTCCTGTTCTTGCCTGCTGCTCTTCAACGTCAAGCAGTCGCGTTTTAACGAGAGGCTCTCTGCTGCCCGTGGAGTTCGCTCATTGTGCGTTTCAGCACCGGCGCCGAGCTCCACTTCCTCTCTCGCTCCCGTTGGGATCATGTAGGCCTGCAGTTTATTCACCATATCTCTAATTGCCACGAAGGGAGCCTCTGACTCTCGTTGCATGTAGCTCTGTACCAGCCCACAATGGACATTTCGACGAGTAAATCCAACATTAGGGAATTAATTAGGCTGAAAACAATGGGTCATAAGAGTGCTAACGACAGAATAACAAGGCACAGAGTCTTATTCGGTGCTCACCAGACGTGGCGTACAACCGGGAAAATGCAGAATGCTAATTAGCTTTAGAGCTTTATCTATGGGCCATTTTCATCTGTGAACGTATTTTATGTCCAGGATATCGTTCATGTGAAGTTGTGCCGGTGGAGCGTGTTGGGATATTTTCAAAACCCTGGTTGTTGAACTGTTCAACAAGCAAGCACTTTATATGCACTCTGCATTATGTATCCTATAGAATTAATAATTTGTGTTTTTTTTCTTAAGATTCTTTAGAGTTTTTATATTCAGATCATTAAAGCAGCATTAAATTAATGTTTTGCCACCCAGGGCTGCAGAACATGCTCCAAACACAACATGGATATATTCTCACCTTATCGTCACCGATCTGCTCGTCAAATGTAAAAGCGATATTTACTCTTTTTAGCTGCTAAAATGCTCCAACCTGTGTCTGCCTGCCGGTTGATGAGAGCTTCAGGACATAGAATTTAAAAAACAAAACAGTGAGCTGAAATGCAGTTTAACGCTGTAGAAGTCAAAGACTCTATACAGCTGAGGGGAACTGCAGACCTGGGTGATAATTCTCCGTTTCTCACTGCTAGCTGACTCATTTTTAGATCACACATAATTATTTGACCCCTTAATGCTATAGAAGTCTTTTTAAATTACAGCTTTTAGGCAGAAATTGAGAGGTTTAATATGTTTAAGTCAAATATGGCTGTAAGTGGCACAACATGTATTGGCTAGCATGACTTAATAGTCATCACAATGCCTGTCAATATATGAAATGTATTTTCTTTGAATCCTTTGTTGTTTAAAGGCTTCTTGACTCATTTCCACCTTTGTCTGAAAGTCATTTCTGTTCCGTCTGGTTTGGCTCTTCTGCTCGACTCAAATGGAAGCCTTCTTTGCCATCCGGTGCAGAAGATTGTGTTGAAACCGGCTATTTCTTGAGAAAGTTTATCCATCAGCTAACAACTGTACTGTTGTTGGAGTGAAGCTGTTTTTTTCCTCTCACCTGCCCCTCCAGTTCACCACATCCAGGAAGACTGAATTGGTGGGAAATACGAGTCCAATTATATCTTGCCATCTCTTTTGCTTCCTGCCTCGCCTCTTTCTTTCAGTTCACCAGTCTATCATCCATCACACTGAGCTGTGACTACAAAAGAAAGGGGGGAAATATTCAGATGACCAGCAGTGAGCAATTTGTGCCTCTTTTTTTGTACTGAATTCTTGGTCTATTGTTTCTAGATTTGGCGATGGCTACACAGTAATCGTGAGGGTCGGCGGCTCTCCTCCGGCCTTGAAGCCAGTCGAGGACTTTGTCCAGCAGAACTTCCCGGGCAGCGTCCTGAAGGAGAAGCATCACAACACACTGCAGTATGAGCTCCCGTACAAGCAGGGCGCTCTGGCCAACATCTTCAGCGTCTTCACAAGCCATCAGCAAAGGCTGGAAGTCGAAGACTACACCGTGTCCCAGACCACTCTGGATCAGGTAAGGCCCAAAGACTTGTTCTTCCTCTCACGGACTTCTAAACTGAAGTGTGTCTAATTTGGTTTCAGTTTTATTTACAGGGAGAAAGCTCAGGTCAACCTATTTGACTCCCAATGCCCTAGACATTGGGAGTGCAATTTGTTTCCATCAAGGCAGAGGTTTTACCCCCCAGACACGTGACAAACAGAACTTGAGGTCTTTTATTCCTTCAGCTGAACAAATATGATTTGGCCTGTGACTAGATGTGGATGTCCCCGTCTTATTTTTTTCTATTTATTCACTGATCTCACAGATGGTTCCGGTTAGAAGTGACGGTCGCAGACAGTGACATCGGCATTAACCTGCGTGTTGCTCCAATTTCTGATGGTTGAGATGAAAATGGAGAGATTTGGAAGAATGCACGGTCAGCTTTCAGTCGCAGTAACAACAGAAGGAGATGAAGAGATGTCGATTCCTTTTCACCTTTACCTTGTAGAATGATACCATTGTATATTGATCAAAAGGGACAGTATATTCACCCCCAGAAACATCATGCAGAATATATCAGAGAATGCAGACCTGGAGAAAAAATTACCAAGTTCAGCTCAATAATCAGCAGCAGCTAGCTGTCTAAGTGTTGAGAACAATGTATCGACTCGCCCTCAGACGGTGAGGGATTACAGCTTGCAAAACTTTCTTAAAGATGTCTTAACTTGAACCAAACTTTAATGTTTAAAAATGGAACGATGAAAAACAAAAGCCAACAATCAGCCCGAGAAAAGGAAGCAGTTTTTTCACAACAACAAGAACTGTATCTATGTACATACCTGAAAATGCTGCCATCCAGCCACTAACATATGTCAGTTGAGGGCAAATGGTAGAATCGGTGTCTTAGCTTACTTTATACACACTCTTCAGTACACTCAAAGCATGTTGATGGTTCAGTGTCTTGTAATATGGTGGATGGTGTCTCTGTCTCAGCCACTCCGCTCCCTTTACTTCAACATACAAGATTTCAACACGTCATAGTTGGCACCTACTTTACGTCTGACAAATTGCTACAGACCTGGCACAGTGGTGTTGCATTCTGAAACTGTGGGGTGCGCCAAATTGAACAATTTCTGCATAGTTTTGCTTTAATTAGGTTTTTTTTTCGTACATGTAATTTCTTGATAAAGCCTAGTTGTGCCAGTCAAATTTCTAAGTAGAGTTTAGCGTTTGGGAGTGGAGTTGTGCAATTATTTGTGTTATCATCCTTGAGGGCAAAACATCAGTTTTAGCCGAACGGTAGCGGGGGATGCACAGTGTGACTCCAAATTTCCCTTCTGACATGGGCAGACATTTGGACGACTGCAGAGCATCAGGCGCCGGGTTCTATTGTCCTGCTGTGATTCTGTGGTGTGCCGGCTCAGTTTAAGAGATTATTCGGTCATCAGTCAATGCATTCAGCATTTTAAGTGCTCTCGGTTAATGCTAGTCTGCAAAGTCCAGGACAAGATGTAAGCATCTATCATTGCCGACGCATTGTCATCTCCAATTTAGGCTGTCAGACTGACCAATGAGGACTGCACTGAGTTCATGTAGCCAAGATAGTTCAGCTGCCAGGTCCCAGTATTGATCAAAAATCTGGACTGTGATTTTTTTTTTTCATATAGATATATAAAAGGCTCCTCCAGCCTGTGCCTTTTTTTATTCCAGCCCAAGTGCACTCCCCAGACCCCCTGATCGGTGAGATAAAGTAAGCCCTGCATGTTACAACTGGCTTCACCTTGTGTTTTCCAACTGCCCCCGGGGACCTGATGCAATCAGGCACTCAGAGGTGAGTGCGTGTGTGTCTGGTTCTTGCAAGCCCGTCATTAGCTCAGCAGCAGATGACCAGGTGGGAGGTGAGGATGACCTCCACAAAGGTCACCTGTCCACCTCGTCTGTCCACCTCACCATGGGGGAGAGAAGAGGCTCCTGCTGGATTTAAAACTAATCCAGACTGATGTGTGAATAAGTGAGTGACTAACAGTTGTCTGTTGGCACTCTTGTATTTAAATCAAATTATGTGGTATAAAGAATACTGCGGGGATGTTCGGCATTTCATTATCAACATGATCCCCTCGTGGATAACCCCCTAATACAAGATAAAAACCATCTTCAGCAGCATTATTTAAGCAAAATGTGCCCTTTAGGGGACAATCAGCCTTCCACTGTGACAGGAAAGTAATTTATGAAAAGAGAATTCCTCTAACTGTGTGTGGTTGTCGGTGATTCCTCCTTAGATCATTGGTGTTTTGCTTTAACCTTACATCCGTCATTACGCGTTTCTCTTTTAGCTTTTATTCCTCAACTTGCCCCACATTCTGCACTGGTCAATATTTACCAGATCAGAGGCAGTAAATAAATAATATCTGGACCAGAAGGAGGTCATAGTATTAAAACACAGAGGGGAGGACTGGAGAACCTGTGGAGACCCAGACTGTCACCTTTCAGCTGGTGATTTATAGAGAAGAGCCTTGACCTATAGTATAACACCAGACTTGCACTACAATTAATATTGATCCACGCTCAGCCCGGAGCTCAGGCGTTAACGGCGATGGCCGAGGCGGTGCAGAGCAGACGGAGCATTTGAAAGGAAAATGTGACTTTCTAAACTGTCTTTTCAGAAGCAGATTGTGTGGCAGAAATGTGAAGTGTTAGTTAGTCGCTCACTGCTGCACATTTAAAGCTTTTAGTATTTACAGAAACACTACAGTCAAGAATATGGGACCGTCTAACACAACGATGATGCTACAAAAAGCTACGTAGTGCCCCTTTAATGATCACCTACGCTTTCCTATGGTTTTATGTTTACACTCGAATGTCGTTCAATATATTTTGCAAACATTTTGGTTGCATTACAAAACAATATGATAGTAAAATAAGACATAACCCTATTATAAATGCCTTGATAATGCATATCCCAGGTTCACCATTCACCCTGTTACAAGACACTTTGCCATCAAAATGAGCCTGATTCTGTTATTTTAAGGTAAAAAAGTTACATAATGCAGTAAGAGCTTCTTGTAGTTGTAGACCCACACAGAATGATCATGTGGTCCTGACTCTGCGGAGTGCTTTAGGGCCTTTCGGCTAATTGTTTTGGGTCCACTGGATTGTTTTTGGTTTACTGTCAGTGCTCAGAGCCAAACGTTTCCCACTAGTAGTTTGTGGAGAAAAAAACAAATAGCTGTCAGAGGAGATTCTGTATTCGTCTTACATTTTCCGGGTGTCCTGGGACGTGGCTCCAAGTAAATGATATTTTTGCTTTGTAAAAAGGCAACAGTTTTCTAGCATTTGTGCCCTTTCAAATGTCTACAGTGATAACATGTCAAAGTCTTATTTAAGAATTGTGTGTTATAATGATCTTTATTTTTATCTTATTATGTATTACTGAAGTCAGATGTTTGAGTCCAGACGAAAGCAAGATCTTGATGTGCTAAAGATCATTTCAAAGTCAGTGGACATGTGGATGACATGTAAAAGTAGCCGTTTTACATTCTGCAAGGACTCCTTTGAAATACAGGGGAGGTTAATTGGGTGACTCACGTCCTTCCCCCTCTCTGTTCTGCCTCAACGGGCATCAAATAAACACCCAAATGCAGCCTCTGTAATGTAATTAATGCCTGTATCCATCTGTCATTAAGAAAATGGCACTCAGCAGCGCCGGTGCATGACGTTCAGGTCATGAATGGATGGCTGGCTAAATACAGAAAGCGCGGCGTTATGAGGAGAGCAATAACACAACGCAGGGGATGAATTCACCGTGGTCATCGCAGTATGACACGCCGTCAGCTGCACTTGTTGAAGCGCTTTCCATCACACTAAGAATCTTAGAGAAGTTTTAATGCACTCGGTTCTTAGAAATTCTAACTATACAGCCTTGACTGTGAATATGAAATGCTGTGCATGCCTCAACACGTCAAACCAATATCAGCCAGTGGCAGGGTCAGAGGCCGAGAGATGGGCGGAGGGTGTATTTGTTGCTACTGTCATTCTTATTCTCTTATTCTTTCTGCCCCGATAAGATGCCTTGACAACTGTGACCTTGATCCACACTGCTGATGGCCTGACATCACACACACACACACAGACACACACAGACACACACAGACGTGATTCAGCCTCAGGCTTTCTGCAGACGTAGCTTGCGCTTCAGTTACGAGGCAGTCTGCTGTTTTCGCTCTTTCTGCACCCAACTGGCGACCAGCTCCGTGAGCTTTGAGGTCGGGAAGCTTTACATATGTAGGTTCCAAACTCCAATTAAACTGATTTGCTGCACAGCAAGTGAATACAAATTGCTGCTTATTCTTTGGAAATCCTGTATATGAAGCAGCAAAAGCCTATTTTACCTTCAAGTGAACAAAGGAGCCTAATCCCCTCTTGTAGAATTACACTTTCTGACTGGAAGCATAACAGTTTGATTCCTTGACATCCCGAGTTTTAAACCGTTTGACTCAGAATCTGTGTCTGCTCATCACTGCCACTGAGCTGCCCTTGAGCAAGGCATTTCACCCCCGACTGTCTTCAGATGCTGAGCTGCTCTGAAGACAACAAATTGAGTTTGGCTTTGTTTGTATTGGGTTGTTTCCCAGGGAGACTTTCGAGCAGGTTTTTCCAGGAAACAATGTATTTGTGCTCAGAAAACTTCTCCTGGATAAATAAAAAAAGAGACATTTGGGAAACATCAGCTGTGCTGTCATAACGGTATAGGTTTTTTAGAAGAGATGAGAGCCAGAGAATCATTAACTTAACACGTAACACTAATATTGATGTACCTAAAGATACAGTATGTAACATTTCTGCATTGGTCTAAATCGACTACCGTATTTTCCGGACTATAAGTCGCACCTGACTATAAGTCGCATTTATTTAGAAATGTAGTTCACAAAATCCAAGACCAAGAACAGACATTTAATCTGGAAAGGCAAGTTATTCAACTACACAATAGCACACAGAACAACAGGCTTAGTAGGCGTCCGGTATGTTAACGTAACAGCTGTTATCCTGACTGATCAGCTGTTAGCCCCGCCGATCAGCTGTTAGCATAGCCTAGCAACGCTAACTTTCAAACCGACGTACTCAATACTCTGTGTGCTGTCCATCATTGCTCTGTTGGTCCTCCCTCCACCACAACCTCGGGGTTATTCACCTCCTGGCTCCTTTGTTGTTCTCCTCCGCTGCTGTGGTCTCCCCTGGCTGGCGGAGATGTTGGATGGTCGCTGCTCTGCTGTTGCTGGCGGGGTCTTCAGGTGTTCAGCGCAGGAGCTCCTGGACCTCTGCTGTCTTGGTCTCCTATGTTGCCCCGGCTGTGTGCACGGGGCCTCCAGACGCAAGTTTGATACGGACGGTGCTATTCTCTCCGTGCAGACTGACAGGCGCTCCATTTATTCTTTGTAATTTTTACTTCTTATATATATTTTGATATATAAGTCGCACCTGACTATAAGTCGCAGGACCAGACAAACTATGAAAAAAGTGCGACTTATAGTCCGGAAAATACGGTAGTAGTCATTTTGTGGCTCCCTGAGGAAATATAGGCAAATCTGTAGGTCCAAAATTATTCTGATGTTCATCAGCTCGTCAGCCTTTTTGTCTGTGTGTCATTTGGTGTTCAAAGGTGCTGCAAAGCTCTGTAGAGATGAGAGGAACTGCAGAGTCATTGATACTTCTCTTCAGTGCTGTGCTTATGAGGGACTATGAGTGATCCCTTTTAAATTACACATAGTCATGTGATCCATTTCTTATGTAAAATATTAGATATTAGTGCAGTTTTAAGATTGTTCAGTTTAAATGGTTTAATGGTGTAGCCTTTATTCTTCAACACCACTGCCAACAAAAAGTTCCCTGTCCTTGGCTTGTAAGCTAAAGTTACACAAGTTTGTTTACATTTTGTCTCTGCGCCCCCGCCAGTTCAGCTGTCAATCAAACAGCTGAGCTGGACCGCCCACTCAGGCTTTTTTTTGTTTCTTCCCATTATAAGACAATGTTTAAAGTAAATTGAAAAATCACTCTGACCAATTTGTTTTCCTTTGACAGAGATGAACCCTTAGATTTATCATTCACGATACGGCTTGTCAGTTTATAATAAAGAGATATTTCATAAAACTGTTTTGGCTCCTTTTAATGGCTGTGAAAATTCCTTCTCCTTGGGTTGTGTTGTGGGGTTGTAGGTAGCTCCAAAGTGCAAACAAGGAGAGGAGACATGGTGATATTTCTCCCCTGGGAAACAAATACTTCCACACACCTCGTTTCTTTGCAAGCCAAACAAAGTGAGATCATTAGCGTACTTTTCCCATTAGAGAGTGATAGACAGTGGCCATTGCCAAACAGATGGGAGAACTGCTCACACCCCTTACACATTTCCCTCACACCCTGTTCCCCTAACAAGTGGTTTGAGTTACATGGCTCAAAGCCAATGAAACACAGTTGATGTTTTTTGTCCACTTCTCTGTCTTTGATTTGTGTTCTACTGCAGCTTAGGCTGAAGCACACACAGAGTCGCAGAGAGTGGATGTGCTTTACATTGGGAACAGTGTATGTTAACATACCACTCATGTTACTCACCGGCTCTGTGGACTTGCTCTCCATCTCCATACACTGGGTACACAGAAGAGGGCCACACGCAAGTCTAGTCACAGCAAATTCACAGATTGAGGTAATCTCTCTCTAACACTCTTGTTTCCACAAACGCGCGTGCACATACACATCAGTCCCCCACTACTAACAGAATTGAAAACAGGTGCCCACCACATATCTTGCATTCTTCCAGAATACAAAAGTGGTTTGACCTGGATGGTTTTTCTGGAGTGGCTTTACCCTGTATGAAAGAATAGGAGATATGTGTGTGTGTGTGTAAACATGGAGGCGTTGGGTTCTGTGCAACATGCTGCTGGAGCAGCACAGACTTGCACTATATTGGAACCACATTTCTCCCTCTGCGCAACCCTAACATGCAGTGTCAAGTTAACATCAGGATGAGTTGCAGATACACCATGCGAACATAGCAAACCACCGCATTTAATAGCTTTCGATACAGCGACCACAATAGTATCCTGGTCTGACTTTGACCGATATGGACGAATGATCAAACTACAGTGATAGCTGTTCTTAAACTTTTGACTATCTTTTAAAAAAAATGCAAATTGGAGACTTGAGATGACCTTGCCTCAGTCACAGTCTTTTCAGGCAGCCACAGATGATCTGGAGAAACTGGTCCAATGAGAAACAGAAGGGTGAAAGTTGCCAGACGAATCAGTGAAGAAAAGATACTGAAGCCATAGTGAGGAGGCTGATGATAAATGTGCTGCCCTTGGGTTTTCCAGGATATTTCCATCTTCATCTTTCATGACTGCTGAGGCCGCTTGTCTGCAACTTCCTGTAACCACGTGGTGTGTGTTAAGTGTAAATGTTAACTCGCTTTAAAATCCATCTGGTAAAACCTTGAATACTGTCATCAACAATTGTCCTTATGTTACAAACAATCTGATGAATGCACAGAGAGTAGCCGTCTCCACCATGCTTTCCCCATTGAGACATCACAATACCACTTTAATATGTGGATGTGTGTTTCACTGCACACTTCAAGCTGATATAATGTGTGCTGTTATAGCTGACAGAAAAATACAAGCATCTCTGCTCTTATATATGGAAGCAGAGATGTTCATTACACTGCACATGCCAACATTTCATGCACATGTCTTTCTGCCGGCTGTAGCTCAGTGGGTAGAGCCGTTCGATCAGTGATCGGAAGGTCGCTAGTCGAATCCAGGCTCCCCTGGGCGGAACTGAGCTACATGTGCAAGATACTGAACCCCAAAATTGCTCCTGATGTGCAGTTTGCCATCAGTAAGGGTCCTGCAATGAACTGGTGACTCATTCAGGGTGTAGCCTGGCCTTCGCCCATCGAGTAACTGGAATAGGCTCCAGAAATCTCCCTGAAAAAGGGGGCAACATCACCGCGACCCTCAGGGAAAAAGCGGAAATAGAAAACGGAACGAAATGTCTTAGAGTCAGTTTTTTGAATGCCCAAAGAATGAGATTGACAGAAAAAAATTATGTTAAAAACTGTACCTTGTGCACAGCAGTGCTTCTCTCCTGAGTGCCAGCTGGTGCAGGGTAAACCACAATGGACCAAAAAATCAATACTCATGCATACACAATTACTATTTTATTAACAAGTACATGATAAACAAAAAGGAGTTCATTTCTCATGTTGCTTTATCAGATTTGCTCCGTGACAGTCCAAAAGATGTGATCTTATGCACGTTCTCGAGTTCCTTGTCTCAGTGCCGCTCTCTGCTACACTAACAGAGAGCAACAGTTGCCAACGTTAGGGTTAGGGTTAGGGTTAGGGTTAGAGTCTGCTAACAAGAAACATATCAAACTGGGAGAAAATGTAGAAAAGAAAAGTAGCGGTAAATACATTCAACTACACTGCAAATGTCAGAATACTTAAAATTCCACAATAAAAAATCTGTATTTTAAGGGATGTTTGTGATCATGTTCATTAATCATTTTGGACGCTGTGGAGAGCTGTGGAGGTTTAAGTACAACATCATTGCATCTTTAGATATGGAAAAACATATTGTATCTATAAACAGGGAAAAAAGGCTCAGAATTGATTTCTTTAAACGGCATTCTCCCCTGTCTGCACATGTCTCCTGAAGATTCCTTTTGATTTGGCTTTTAAAGCAAGCCAGATCTCAGCCCAAGTCTCATTGTGTGTGTGTGTGCGTGTGTCTGTGTGTGTGTGTGTGTGTGTGTGTGTGTATGCATGCGCGTGTGTTCGTGTGTGCTTGTGTTTGTGTGTGTGCATGTGTACTTGTATGTTACATATTGACTTTGTGGGACTAAACTTCCAAATTGACATTTGGTGAGTTGGTAAGC